>PVJI01028929.1:0-15892 GCA_004026765.1 Micronycteris hirsuta
ATGAGGTATGGAGGAATATCAACAGGGGAGTGGTAGGGGGAGAGGGTGGGAATGGGGCACAGAACAAGTAGCATAAATGGGAGGTAGACAACAGACAAGGGGAGGTTAGAACAGTATAGGAAGTACAGGAGCAGAAGGACTTATGTGTAGGACCTATGGACAAAACTAAAGGGAGGGGAAAGGGGGTAAGGGGGAGGGGAGAGTGAAGGGGGGAAATGGGGCAACTGTAACAGCATAATCAATAAAATATAGTTAAAAAAAAACCATATAGAGGGTAATATGCTAAGTGAACTAAGTCAGTCAGAGGAAGACAAATATCATGTGATTTCACTAATTAGAATTTAAAAATAATATAAATGAGAAAGCAAAACAGAAACAGACTCATAGATACAGAGAATGGCCTGATGGTTGCCAGAAGGAAGGGAGATTGGGAACTGGGTGGAAAAGGTTAAGGGATTAAGAAGTACAAATTGGTTATTACAAATAGTCATGGGGATGTAAAGTACAGCATAGGGAATACGGTCAATAATATTATAATAACTATGTTCGGTGCCAAGTGGGTACTGGAAATATTGGGGGAAACACTTTGTACAGTATAGGATTGTCTAACCACTATTCTGTAAACCTGAAATGAATACAAAATAATAGCAAATGTAAACTGTAACTGAAAAATAAAAAAATTAAATTAAAAAGAGAGAGAGAGCACCAAAAAATAAACGAGGAGGTAGAAAGTAAGTGAAGAAGCCTGTCCCCTCCTTGGTAGTGTTCACACATTTTTATGATCCCCTCTGCCTGAATGCTAGCAGAACCTTGATTTGTTTCTACAAATCAAAATTGAATATGGCAAAGGTGACAGAACGTAGAAGATAAAGCATATGTGTGGCACCCCTCCTGTGGGAGCATCTCACACCATTACTTGATTTGAACAAGTGAGCTGGCATGTTATGTGCTGCTAATGATTGCAGAGGGCCTACTAAGCTGTGCCTGGACTTCTGATGCACAGATGAGAGATAATAAATGAGTGATATTTTAAGTTGCTATGTTTGTGGTAATATTGCTACACAGCAATAGATAACTAACACACCTGAGAAGGCAGGTGAAGTTGTGATCAAAATTCTGCTGGAATAAGCCTTGGCTGGGATTAAGAATTCCTACTCAGAGGTCAGAAGGAAGCTTTAGGGATGAGTCAGTGAGGGTTAAAGAGCAAGAAATACAAGTGCATAGCCCTTATTTTCAAGAGAAGTAGGTCAGATGCTGATATCTCAGTGGCTGGGGAGATGGCGGCATTTGGAACAAAGTATGAGTGGGTGGGCAGTGTGTGTAAAACAGAGATGATGAGAGGCAAAGAGCAGATGTGGGGAGACCAGTTATGAATTTTTTAGGATTATTCAGGCAGGAGATGATGATAGACTGGAGTGCTAAGGCTGGAACTGATGGAACTGGTGAGGATATGTATGATGAAATATGATTGAGATTTGGGGATGACTGGATATTTGGTATGATGAAGATGGACATGTTAAGAGGTTGTTCAAATTTGTTATTGGCTTTCTCAACTTACTGAACAGCAAGGCCATTAATTCAAAATAGGAAGGTAGGTGGAATGGGTAAGATCATGATAGGTGTGAGGTGCTTTTTGAAACATTTTTTATTGTTGACACTATTGAAGATATCCCCATCCCACCCCAACTCTCACACCCCACCTTTGAAACATTCAAGTGAAGATGTGGAATTAAGAAGAGGGATGAAGGTTTGGGACAGACCCTGAGGGGCTGAGAAGGGGCTGGCCAGAGACACTCACTGGCTGGCTGAGCAGACTGACGGGACACTAGGGGGAGAGATCATGACTCTGCCTTGGTGCTGACCCACACACTCAATGGCTCCAGATGCCCTCAGTAGCCCAGATGTGGGGCTGACAAGGGCAAATGTCTGTTTGATGTTTTTTCACAAGACAGAAGAGCAGGAAAATAACAAGGCTAGGGACTCTCCCTGAATATCTAATTCATAAATGAAAGAATGGATGTATGAATATATAGATAAATAAATGACTGGATGGAGATGTGGAAGAGTGGGATGCACAGTGTAACTGGAGGAAGTAATCCCAAAAAGCACTATTTTCTGAATCTGAAAAGTTTGAGATATCACAATTCATTATGACTAATAACACATGAATATTACTAATGGGTAACTGTTACTGAACTGTTTACTTTGAGTTGGGCAGTGAGCCAGTAAGCAGTTTCATGTTGTCTAATTACATTCCCAAACAATCTAATGATGCAGAAACTAGTATTACCATATTTTTCAAGTGCAGGCTAAATTTAGCAGACTGAGTGTATGCTCATCATACCGATGTCATCTTCTCCTTGGCACCAAAGCTAACCCGCATTTCCCAGCTTGATACAAAATGTATCTTAATGAGCAGTCCTGGTCAATGGATGTGAATGGAAGTGATGTGTGTGTGTGCAAATGGATATGTGCAAAAATATGACTATTCCTCTTCTCTCCTATTCAGTACTTGGCAATCTTAAAGCCACATATTGACAAGAGAATGCACCTGGATACCCGGATAATCACGTGGAACAAAGCTCCCCTGCTAACCCACATTAAATACGACACGATGACAAAAGACCTCTTAGCTTCCTGACCAATATTTTGCAGTTTATCTTTTGAAGCAGGCAGCATTAATTCAGCTCCACTTGTACACCAAAGACAGTAGATCATGCAGCTTTCCCAGGGTCATGAGGCTGGTGAGTGGCTAAACATTTAGAGCATGTCTCTTACCTAATACACCACATTTCAACTCTAGGAAAGGCAAATAGTGTGACAGGAGTGAGAAGACAGGGGAACATGGCTGAAAGTGCTCCGTGACAACCTAGGAAGACCACCAGAAGGCCACAAAAAGAAACTGCTGCCCATGGAATTTCAGACACAGTGATTCCCTGCTGGCTGCCATGGCACCCACCTGCCAGACTCTCAGCCACCTACCTGTATAGGTGCTTTTGGAGAGGACTTTCTTCACTGTCCTCAGTTCTTGCCCATGCTCTAGGAGGTAGATCATCTCTAGTCTGGGAACAGGCTGCCCTGTGCATGTAGAAAGAAACAGGACATGGGTATACAAGTAAGACAAAAGGAAAAATCTCAAGCATACCTGAGTATACACTTTTAGCACACCACCCATGAACCCCAGAAAGGGGACTCCTCCTTCCAGAAGCTTTTCCCTAATTAAGTCAGTAGAATTCAACCTTTCCATGCATCAGAACTACCTAGAGATATCTGGTTCCGAACAGACCAAATTAAACCAAATCTCTGGGCATAAGGATTGAGTATTATTAGTTTTCGAAGCTCCCCAGGTGATTCTGGTGCCCAAGGATGGCTACAAACACTGGAGTAAATCGAATGGCGAATGCTTCTACTGAGAGTCAGTTGTCTGCAGTAGGCCATGATCTAAAACTGTTGCTACCCATTCTAAAAACAAAGTCTTCCAGGTTGCGAAGATAGGGCTGCATGTGGGGACCTGCTGCCCTACATGCTGGTGCATCATCCTGTGTCCACGTCAAGGATTCTGGCCAGATGACCTGTACCAAGGAGAGAAAGCAGAGAGAGAACAGGGTCTGTACTGACCAGCCCAGGAGCAAGCACCACCTCAGGGCTTCTTGTTAAGCAAAGTAACACACTTTTTTCAGGGTGAAACCAATATGAGGTGGTTTTCTGGTATGTGGAGCCAAATATATTTTGCCAAAAGTGAAAGCTTAAAACCAGAGAGCTCTGGAGAGAAGTCAATGACTTAGGTACCAGGACCCACAGAAACTCTGAGTAGAAAATCCTGTATTGTAAGCCAGAATGCATCCAGTCCTCACTAAATAAATGTCCACTTTCATCTGCCGTATGCCTGGCACTGGGTTCAGTGATGGGGAGTGGGAATGCTACATCGGACCTTCCTTCTTCTCTGTGAAGGAACTGAGCTCGCTGCCCTCTCAGGGACGTGGCTTGTGTTGGTCCCTCCACCTGGAACACTGTTTCCCATATTTCTCTTTTCAACCACTAATCACAACTGTCATAAAATAACACTATATTTACCGCATTGATGACTAACCCTCTGGGAGAGACTATGTGGACACAAGGCTCGGAGAGCCCTGCCAGAGGGAACCATTTGGACATCTGGGAAAAGGGAGACCTCAGGCCTCATTTCAAAGTTTATTTAGCCTGATTTCTGGGTGAATTGAACATTTACGTTTGGGACTTATTAATTTATTATATATAACAAATGTATAGCACTTACTGTTTTTTTCCAGTTTTATTTCTAAGCCCTTTAAAGATATCAGTTCACTCAGGCAAAGTGAAGAACACTATAAAAATATGGTAACATCAAAATTACTGTAGTCCCAGCAAACTCACGCTGCCTGCTCAGTTGGTGAGTTCTGTGGCTATTCTTTCTGCTGAAGTGGAGACAAGCCAACAGCCATGGGAGCATTAAAGACACAGCACTAAACCCAGACTCTCTCAGCAACAACCAAGAGGCAGGAAAGAAAAGAGAAGAAACAGCTTTTTCAGATGCCCATCACTGCCATTTGGAAATGTGTCTGTGCATCCTCTAAATTAACTTCTGTAGCAGCAGAGAAGTAAGGCAGAGGCCTTAGAAAATAAGGGACAACTGTGCAGGTACCAGGGGCCAAAGAAGCCTTTTAGCTGAGATTGTGCTGCTTAGATATCAGTAGCACTGATGACAAATACCTTCTTGTCTGATTCATGTCCTGAGGTCTTCTCAACCAGCCATGCTTAGAGAAAGAGGATGAAATGAAAGAGATTGTGGGTACCACATGGGAAAGAGATGAAGTCTTACCCACTGAGACCAGGAGGCCACAAGTCTCCAGCATCACCTCCTGGTATAAGGTCTTCTGGTCCAGATCCAGATGTCCCCACTCCTCCCTAGTGAAGACCATGGCCACATCTTTAAATGATACCAGAGCCTAGAAAGTTAAATAGAGGTGGTAGGCAACTCTATGCCTATTGAGATTAGAGACTATTGCTTGGTTAGTGGCATATGTTCAGAGAGAGCCAAGACCCAAATCACTGAGTATCTCCTGAGAATCTCTCTCTGTGCTGGTCTCAGGAGGAAGGTTAATAGTGCCTTTGACAGAATACAAGGTATGAGGAGAAAAGCCTCCTAAATGGAAAGCCATTGGAGAGTGACACAAAACAATAACCTCAGGCAAACTGTGAGAAGTGGCAGGAAGTGTTCTGGGATGGTAAAAGAGTGGGCTAAAAATAATAATTCCAATAATAATAACAGCAGCAACAGTTGAGCCTGTTTCACAGTTTGCCCGAGGGCTTTATTGGTCTGTGTGTCAGCCCTTAAGCCCAAACCACCTTTTTTTTTAAAGAAAAGGTTTTATTTATTTTTAGAGAGAGGGAAGAGAGAGAGAGAGAAATATCAATGTGTGAGAGGAACATTGCGGGCTGCCTTTTACACACCTCCAACTAGGGACCTGATCCACAACTCAGGCATGTTCCCTGACCAGGAATGGAACCAACAACTTTTTGGTTCACAGGCCATGCTCAATCTACTGAGCCACACCAGCTTGGGCATGCCTGAGGGCTTTAGATGCTGTGCTAAAGCAATGAAAGTCTCTAGGTCTGGAGCTAGACTCCCAGGGCTTAAGCCCAGCCTTTTGAACCAATACGTGCTTACTTCTTTGAGTTTCAATAAAGATTAGTTCCCACTTCACCAGGTGGGTGTGGGAATTCAAATGTTCATAAAGCAAACACTGCAGTGCCCAGAAAATGTCAGTGCTAGATGTGTTTGCAATTTCATGAATCATTCCACAGCCCATGGTGTGAACACCCTGAGTGTGTCCATTTCACAATTAACAAACGGAGGTTCAGAGTCAAGTTGCCCAGGGTCATACGAGTTGCCCAGTATGTCTAAGAGAAGGGGCAAATTTGAATCCAGGTCCCTCTGGTCCAGCCATGGTTGGCAGGTGGGGTGGGGTTAGATTTAATCTAAGCATTCATCCGCCTTAATGAGCACCTGGTATAGGCCCAGCACTGTTCTAGGCCCTGGGGATAGAGTAGAGGAGGTCATTGGGGAAAGCCTGACAAGAAACTAAATAAATGCAAGACACAATCATGTGACCCTAAGGGATCTGAAAACAACGAAAGAGAGTGAAATGACCTCAAAGATTAGGGGGGACTACATATATGACAACTGGGGAAGACTTCAATGAGAGGATGCTAGAAAGAGTTTGGAATGAAGTTAGGGAGAAAGCCAGGTGAGGAAAAACGAGTAAGTCCTGAAGGTGATCAGAGCTAGGATAAGAGCAAAGAGTGGCTTGAGAGGAATTCAGGGCTTGTTGTGAGTTTACATCCCAAGAGGTGCAACATTTCTATGCATTGTCATTGATTTATATTGTAATGGGTTCACCTTTCAAATATAAGTAAATGTGTTAAACAGGAAAATGGATTCACCGCTGTAAGCAGCAAGCCAACTTCATTTGTGGTATACAGATGACATCTGCAAAGACAGATACAGTTCCAGCCTGTCCAGGGAACTTCTACTCCTGTGATAGGAGCAGCAATTCCAAAAACGCTACTCCCAACTCACCTCTGCTCTCCAGGCTTTCATCCCCTTTCCCAGCTTTCAGCTGGGTCAAGAACTGAGGCAAGGAGGCCTGAGGGTCAGACTCTCCGCGGAATGAGCCTAAGATGATAGCATAATCAGGGGAATCACTTTCCAGAAACCACATCCAGAGTAATATTCTGGGCATGCCAAGCACTCAAGGACATACATCACACTATACCCTATCCAGTTCCCTCAACCTACAGAGAACAATTGTTAATATTCCAATTTCAGACCTGAGGGAATTGAGACCAAGGGCCGTGAAGCTCAAACTTACAGCCAGAAATAGGGGCCTCTCCTTACTACCTCTGACCTAACTTCAGAACCCTGGGTTGGAAGTATAATACTTAGAAGTGCCGCTCCCACACTCTATTCCCCCAGTACCTCTAGGTCCAAGACCATTAAGATGGAAAGGCACGGAGTCCCAGGATTCCATCTATTACAGGGGGTGGAATCGTGTAAACGGCGACTCCAGCCCAGGTGGACCTGCGAGCCCTCTACTCACGGGTGCCCGCACCGCCATGGGGCCCGGTGTGACCGGGGACCTCAGTGCCCGCCGTGTAGAACCAGGGCGGCACCGCCACCGGGAGCTGTGGGAACGAATGACAGGGCTCGTGCCCAGGCTGCAGAGAGCGTTCGGTGGACTGCCTTGTTCCAGGCCTGGGCACGGCTCATACAGAAAGGTGGAGGTAGGTCCTGCTCTCCACAGTGCCCTGTGCTGGGTCACGAAGACCCTCTAAAAAGCTGCCTATGCCAGCCAGTGTTCCAAACCATAAGGTGGCTACAGACGTAGGTCGCGACCAAAGGACTCCGTAGGAGTAGATGCCGGAAACCGCTCACCTTACCGCAGGAAACGCCCCTCTCCTCTATCACAACCTGCCCAGTGCCCGCCTTTCACCTGAGATGCACTGTCTTCTGGGTAATGTAGTTTGCGACAACCCTGGTAAAGACAAGCGTGCTTTCTGTTTCCAGGGAAACCGTGTCCTAATGTTCCAAAAAGGGTGCAGCATCCCTTCCTTTCAAAGAAGAGGAACCCAGATATCTGGAGTGCCTTAGGCACTGCCTTGACCTTAGGTTTCTAAGGTGGGATCCATTCCTTGACCTTTTCTCTTGTGTACCCCTGCAAAAGTACTACTTCATGTATCTGAGTTACGATTTACAATGAAAAACAAAGGTAAATCTAATATGTCGTGGATTCTTGGCCATGCAGAATCCGTGGTGACCGTGACTGAATGCATTTATAAATAAATCTCACACAGGAATACGCAGGAAAAGAGGACCAGGACCACACGACTCCTCCCTCATCGTCTGGGAGAGAGCCCTGAGCCTTGGGTCCAGGGGTTTTTATTGAAGATTTTGGGCACAGAGCATCAGATTGGTCTTCATTAACTTATGCATAGAATGTAGATTCGGGTCCAGTGGTAGACAGGACCAGGGAGGTACATCAGAGGAAGAGATATGTAAATGGAAGAGCAACAAGCTTGAGTTGATCTGTAAACATTTGGCCAGGAAGAGCCAGGACATGCATTAGCATAAGTCCTTTGATCCAGGGAGGGGGGAAGGATTCAGCAAGACAGTAAATCTTAAGAAATATGTTAGCCAAATTCCCCTTCAGGAAATTCTGCTTCCACAAACATGTGTCCGCATATGCCAACTTGGACTTAATCATGCAAGAGGCCTTGCTCTGACACGCGTGAAAAGTCCAGGGCTATGCTTCTCCACTGTGGAAAAATGAATCCCCTTACTAATATAGTAATTTTAAATGTTCCCCAATCAGTTTTCAACCTGCAGACTGTTAACAGGACTAAAAGAAGTCCATTTGCCCACAGGCATCAAAGCCTGGTAAGACAGAACAGGAGCAGCGCAGAAAGTAAGGGTTTATTTTTAGAAAGTGGCCCACTAATGCTCAAAGACCTGGCTCCTAGGTGGCTTCCAAAAGATAGGTTATAAATAAAGGGAAAAAAATCATTAATCATGGTGACTAAGGGAGTTCCTGTGCAATTCAAGCATAACAAATAGGGCTAATTAGTTCAAAAACTCCTTTGCTATGAGGGAAAACAAATTCTTTGAGGTATTCCAGGGACCCATTGGAACAACCTGAAGCCATTTCTAGGTAAAGAAAAAAGTCTCCTGTTAAAATTTGAACACCAGGAAGCTTGTCAAACATACCTGGCCCAAAAGATCATTATCATTATGAAACAATATTAAGTTATTTATTTATTCAAAGTGACAAAAAAAATGCTGTTAGCAAAACTTTAGTTTTTAGGATTCATAAAATTGTTTTCAGACTTCCAGCCAAGATGGAGGTGTAGGTAGACACACTGTGCCTCCTCACACAAACAAAAGAAGGACAACAAATTTAAAAACAAAAAACAACCAGAACTGACAGAAAATCAAATTGTGTGGAAGTCCGACAACCAGGAGTTAAAGAAGAAACACTCATCCAGACTGGTAAGCAGGGCGGAGATGGGCAGCCAGATGGATCGGACTCTCGGCAAGGTGGCTGCTGGCAGACTGGGCAGTCCCACATTCCTGTGCAGATAAACTGGAAAGAACAACTGGGGAGGGAGATGGATCAAGCAACCCAGCACCGGAAATAAAGCCTCAAAGCTTCTGACTGAAAACACCTGTGGGGGTTGCAGCAGCGGGAGAAACTCCCAGCCTCACAGGAGAGTTTGTTGGAGAGACCCATAGCGTCCTAGAACGTACACAAACCCACCTACATGGGAATCAGCACCAGAAGGGCCCAATTTTCTTGTGGGTAGCAGGGGAAGTGACTGAAAACTGGCAAAAAGTGAAGCAAGTAGCACTGTTCCCTCTCGACTCCTCCCCCACATACAGTGTCACAACGCAGCAACATGGGTTGCCCTTCCTTGGTGAAAACCTAAGGCTCTGCCCCTTACTGCATAACAGATGCACCCAGACAAAAAAAAAATAAATAAATGGCCCAAATGAAAGAACAGATCAAAGTTCCAGAAAAAATACAACTAAGCAACGAAGAGGTAGCCAACCTATCAGATGCACAGTTCAAAACACTGGTAATCAGGATGCTCACAGAATTGGTTGAGTATGGTCACAAATTAGAGGAAAAAATGAGGGCTATGAAAAGTGAAATAAAGGAAAATGAACAGGAAACCAACAGTGAAGGGAAGGAAACCCAGACTCAAATCAATGGTTTGGACCAGAAGGAAGAAATAAACAGTCAACTAGAACAGAATGAAGAAACAAGAATTCAAAAAAGTGAGAGGCTTGGGAACCTCCAGGACAACTTTAAACATTCCAACCTCCAAATCATAGGGGTGCCAGAAGGAGAAGAGGAAGAGCAAGAAATTGAAAACTTACTTTAACAAATAATGAAGGAGAACATCCCCAATCAGGTAAAGGAAATAGACTTCCAGGAAGTCCAGGAAGCTCAGAGAGTCCCCAAAAAGTTGGACCCAAGGAGGAACACACCATGGCACATCATAATTACATTACCCAAGATAAAAAGATAAAGAGAGAATCTTAAAAGCAGCAAGAGAAAAGGAGACAGTTACCTACAAGGAGTGCCCATAAGATTAGCAGCCGATTTCTCAAAAGAAACCTTATAGGCAAGAAGGGACTGGAAAGAAGTATTCAAAGTCATGAAAGGCAAGGACCTACATCCAAGATTACTCTCTCCAGGAAACATTTAGAACGGAGGGCAGATAAAGTGCTTCCCAGATAAGGTCAAGTTAAAGGAGTTCATCATCACCAAGCCCTTATTATATGAAATGTTAAAGGGACTTATCTAAGACAAAGAAGATAAAAATACGAACAGTGAAATGACAACAAGCTCACAGCTATTAACAACCAAACCTAAAAACAAAAACAAACTAAGCAAACAACTAGAACACAATCACAGAAATGGAGATCACTTGGAGGTTTATCAGCAGGGGAGTGGAAGGGGGAGACAAAGGGAAAAGGTACAGGGAATAAGTAGCATAAATAATAGGTAGAAAATAGACAGAGGGAGGTTAAGAATAGTATAGGAAATGTAGAAGCCAAAGAACTTATATGTATGACCTATGGACATGAGCCAAAGTGGGGGAATGTGGGTGGGAGGCGGTGTGCAGGGTGGAGGAGAATAAAGGGGGGGGGGGAATGGGACAATTGTAAAAGCATAATCAATAAAATATACTTAAAAAATAAAATATCTTGAGATTAAAAATAAAATATACGTAAGGAAAAGGGAAAAAAATAAAGTTGTTTTCTTAAGTAATCAAGGACCTGATCAAGACAATAGAAAACTATTTTAATAAAATATAGACTCTTTGCTTTCTAGGTAGAAGACATTCTATAATATCTGGAGTAGAATAAATACAACAAACTTTTTTTTAACAGAGTGAAAAGAACCAGACTCTTATTTTGCATTAGATTACTTTTGATATTTAAATTAATTTACTTAATTAGATTTTAATCTTATTCAGCTTACCCACATATAAGATCTCCTTAAGGCCCTGGGCAGGTAGTTCAGTTGGCTAAAGTGTTGTCCTGATATGCCATGGTTTGTGGTTTGATTCCCAGTCAGGGTGCATACAAGAAACAATCAATAAACGCACAAATAAGTGGAACAGCAAATCTCTCTCTCTCTCTTTCTTGCTTCTTCTCTCTCTAAAATCAATAAAAAATTTTAGAAAAGATTTTTCTTCCCAGACTGCTTACAACTTTCTTAGCCCCTCTTAGTTTGTCTCTTCTTACTCATTTAAAAATGACCAGTCTTGCCCTGGCTGGTGTAGCTCAGTGGATTGAACATGGGCCTGTGAACCAAAGGGTCACCAGTTCGATTCCCAGTCAGGGAACCTGCCTAGGTTGCAGGCCAGGTCCCCAGTGGGGGACACATGAGAGGCAACCACATATTAATGTTTCTCTCTTTTTCCCTCCCTTCACTTCTCTCTAAAAATGAATACATAAAATCTTTTAAAAAATAAAAATCCAAAAAATAAAAAAAAATAAAAAATAAATAAAAATCTTATTTTGGAACAAACCTCATTCTTTTAATTCCTTCAAAAAATGTATTTTTATACCTTATACCTTCTATTACTAAAAATATATAGTTTATTTCCATCTTAATTAGAAATGTTAACTGTTAATGAGACAGGTTAAGCCAGGCCAAGCAGAATAGGAAAACTGAGACAGATAGTTAAACAGCAAAGCAGTTTATAGTCTTCTAGTAAATTGCAAAATTCTATCTTCCCTAACCATGACACTTAAGAATAAATGGTTTATACTTCCTGTCCCCAACCAGAGGGTAAATAGCTCACATCACCTTACTCAAGGAGATAACAGAAATCTAAGTAGTCCATTCGTGACAACCATACCCAAGGACAGAAGAAGTCAGTGGAATAAGTCTTATTTTGGCTCATCAGCATAAAGCTGATGAATATTCTATTGAGATCCTCTCCTAACATTCTCACCTTTAGAAAACATAAGAACTCTCAAGACAAAGATCCAGAGTGGGCTGTCTCTGGAGCACACACATCTTTCTTCTCCTCCAGGTATACATTTTTACTTTTCTCTCCTAAATTCTAAGGATCCCCATAAGACTTGCAACCAGGGGAGCCATGGGAAGTGGCAGCTTGTTCCAGGTTTAACCCTTTAAACTGTCTTGAAGGCCCCTTTTCTCTGAGCCCACTGTGGCTCACTTCTTTCCTGTAACATTCCTAGGAAACCAAAGCAGAGCGCTACCTATGCTCTCTCCTGTTGTTTCTTCTATTCTAGACTTTTTACGGAGCTAAAAGCAGCCTGCCTTGGCTCACTACTTTCACTGTGACTTCTGCTGCTCAGTCCATGCAGCCCAGCATGGCTGACTTCTTTCTTACTATGTTTCTAGAGAGCCAAAGCAGAGCACTGCCTATGTTCTCTCCTGTTACTTCTATCCTAAACTCTTCAGTGAGCTAACAGTAGACCACCTTGACTCACTTCTTTCCTCTGATGTTTCTAGGGAGCCAAAGCAGAGCACCACCTAGGGTCCTACCTGCTATTTCTCCCATTCCAAGCCCTTCCTTTCTTTCACTGTCCCCAGCCTTAAACACATTCTCAAAGTCCTCTGGACTTACATTGTGAAATCTCTCCTGGCTGGTCTGAGGCAGAACTGCTTTAGGTCTGGTCTCTTTCTGGTGACATTGTAACCAAGCAAAGCAGGGCCTATGCACATAGCGCCTTGATGCATGACCCAACAATTAGTGTTGGAGGAAACAGGTTTTTATTTACAGGGGTGAAACTTCAAGGGGGCTGAGAGCACTTCTGCTCAGAGCCATGTTCCTCCACAAGACCCAACACTTCCCTTGCTCCCTGTCAGGCTATAAGCCAAAACCGAGCCCAATAGTCCCCATGTTCTTATCTGTCCTTAAGCTTGCTGTGCCAACTGTTCTCCATCTTCTCTGGAAAGTACACCCATGGGTTTCAAAATCAGCATTCTCGCACAGCAGCTCTCTCCTTGAGGATCTGGGATACGTTGTCCTCAGCCTCCATGTAATAGTCCAATAAAACATGTACCATGTTGCACGGGATCATGGTGAAGTCCAGGAAGGCACAAGTCCCAAGAGAGAGTGTCCTCTCCATATGTCCCTCAGAGAAACAGAAGTCTACAGTATTCAGTCACAGTTCAGTATTCCAGGCATCGTCTGCTAATCCATGCTTTGTTAGGCAGGTTGCCACACAGCTTCATCAGCTTTCTCCTTACACCCTTTTCTCCTAAGCAGCTGCTATTTCACTACAGACTACATGCCTGCTTCCTTACTACACCAGGCTGCAGGGCAGAATCCTGACTACAAAATGCATAGCTGCTCACTACTTTCTCTCTCAGACCTCATGGCCAAATCCCTTATGGCTCTTTCCTCATGGCTGCCTGCTCAGAGCAGACATGGCTCCTCCCTCACTACAAGTAGCATGGCTGAAACTCTCTCACATGACTGCCTTCTTTGTTACAAACCAGCACAGCTGCCTGTGGCTTCCTCGCTCACCCAAGGAGGATCAGCCTCATCTCTCTCTCTGCCCACCCTTAATTCAAATCCTGACCTGGAGCTTCCTATGTGACCTCCTATTCAGCTCCTCCCACAATGTGTTACATGTGGCATTTTTCCCATTTTATTTATATTCTCTCAGCTGCCATCTTTATTTAGGGCAAGACTAAGTGACGCACAGATCTCCACCTCCCTGCCTTTTGCACAGGCACTGTACAACCCCCAGCTAAGCCACCGGGTCCCTGAATACTCTGTAGAACTCACATAAGCCTTTTGCCCAGGGTGGTAGCACAGCTATTACCTTGTCTTTTGTTATGCAAAGTATCATCTCCTTGCCCCTCCACCAATCATAGGCTGTGGGAACTTTGGGGTCTCCATGCTCTGCACTCCTAATGTTATAACATTAGGGACCCAAATTTCTAATAAAAACTAAAAAGTAAGCAATTAGTATTCTTTAGATTGATATATTTATGAACACATTTAATATTTTCTAAAGCTTCCCTGGCTAGTGTGGCTCAGTAGATTGAGTGCCGGCCTGTGAACCAAAAGGTCACAGGTTTGATTCCCAGTCAGGGCACATGCCTGGGTTGTGGGCTAGGTCTCCAGTAGGGGGTGTGCCAGAGGCAATGACACATTGATGTTTCTCTCCCTCTCTTTCTCCTTCCTTTCCCCTCTCTCTAAAAAGAAATAAATAAAATCTTTTAAAAAATAATTTATAAAACTCTATTTTCTTATAGCAGGATTTTTAAGTAAAAGGCAAAAGATTTATATGATCTGAAGAGAAAACAGAATATCATAGCAGAATTTTTAATGTGGTATAAAGCATGTTTATTAATGGACACAAATATCTGTAGTTTCTTTACAATAAGCAGACAGTAGATAAACTTATATTCAGTAATTAAAGTGAGACAGGATAGTAAGAAGCTAGGAAGATTCCTTCACAAGTGGAATAGGGATACTGAGACAGATTGCTGGACACAGTGGCTGAGTAATTTACAGCAAGATACAAAAGATCACCTCCCAGAGATAACATCTAGCCCTAGGTTGTATTTTAGATCCAGACTCAAAAAAGCAGCAACACTAGTTAGGCAATGCCAGAACCTGGCCACTGACCATGACCCTTAGAGCCATGACCCTTAGAGCCATGACCCTAAGAGGGACCCTGGAGAACTGATGAATATTCTACTTAAACCATTCCCTGAGACCTCCTCTAAGATCCCCACCTGCAAGAGAGAGATAAAAGCCTCAAGACAAAGGACCCAGTGCACAAGTTCTCCCTCTGGGGAGCATTCCCCACAATTCCCTTTTCCTTCTTCTTCCCTCACTTCTTTCTTCACAAGCGCACATCTCCTAAACTCTAAGGCCATGGGCAGTTGGCAGCTTGTCCCAGGCCGCTCCCCGGAAACCTGTCCCCAAAGCCCCATTTTCTCCCAGTGAGCTATGGCAGCCCAGCCTAGACTCTCCTGTTGCTTCTTCTATGCTAAGCTCTTCCTTGTTTCATTGTCCCCAGCTTTAGTAGATGTACCCACATAGTCACCTGTACTTGTGTTGTGAAATATTTTCTACACGTGTAGGCCTTTACAGCTTTGTACAAAGATCCCTCATTTTGCTCCAGATCCACCCAGACAGAATGTATGGGCCCAAGTGTTGATCAATTAGAAGATATCCTCATTCATTCCCCACCTATCTCTCAGGGTGAGTTAAGTGGACCCTGGAGTCTGGGAACCTCTGCTTCTACCTCAGAGGGATCAACCTCTCCAACCTCTTTACCACATACTCTCTGGACTAACCAAAGCCACCAGCTGAGGAAAAACCCAGCCCAGAGGGGGACATAGTAGGAGTGGGGCTTCTTTCTTTTTTTAAGATTTTATTTATTTATTTTTAGAGAGGGGAAGGGAGGGAGGGAGAGAGAGAGAAACATCAATGTGTGGTTGCCTCTCATGTGGCCCCCACTGGGGACCTGGCCTGCATCCCAGGCATGTGCCCTGACTGGGAATCGAACCTGTGACCCTTTGGTTTGCAGCTCGCACTCAATCCACTGAGCTATGCCAGCCAGGGCCATAGTGTTACGGGAAAATGAAGCGACCAAACTCCTGGGTCCCAGTCGGAACTGCCGGCGGTCCCAGCGGTCGTCACCCTGGCTGGCGGGGCCTAAGAAATCTCAGGGCACGTGCCCCCCTCCTTTTCCAGGGTAGCGCCCGCTGGAAGTGCCCGTTCTCGGCTCGGAGGCAATTGGCCCGTTTAGGTGAGGCCGCTTCCCGGTCAGGGAACCAAATGTTACGGGAAAATGAAGCGA
>PVJI01028930.1:0-15895 GCA_004026765.1 Micronycteris hirsuta
AAACAGTAAGGAATTTCCTCAAAAAATTAAAAATGGATCTACCTTTTGACCCAGCAATTCCACTGCTGGGAATATATCCTGAGAATCCTGAAACACCAATTCAAAAGAATGTATGCACCCCGATATTCATCGCAGCACTATTTACAATATACAAGTGCTTGAAATATTCTAAGTGTCCCTCAGTAGGTGAGTGGACTAAAAACCTGTGGTACATTTACACAGTGGAATACTATGCAGCAGTAAGAAGGAAGGAATCCCTAACTTTTGTGACAGCAAGGTTGGAACTGGTAAATATTATGCTGAGTGAAAAAAGATGATTCAACATAAATACCATATGATCTCACCTAAAAGAGCAATCTTATGAACAAAATAAGCTAATGGTGAAAATAGAACTAGAGACATGGAAACAGAAAACAGACTGACAGCTGTCAGAGGGGAGGAGAAAGGGAGGCTAATTATGGAAAGAAGGGGAAGAGGCCCTTATATGGGTCCTTTATATGTCAAAGAACATATATGAATGAACCATGGACTTGGAAAATGGTATGGGGACTGACTGTGGGAATGGGTGGTGGGCTGAGCATAGGAGGGCAAAGGAGGAAAATAGGAACAACTGTAATAGAATAATAATAATAATAAACGAAATCAGTAAGAAACAGAAAATCTGAGAATCAATTACAACCAATAAAATTGAAGCAGTAATCAAAAAACTATCAGCAACCAAAAATCCTCAACTGGATGACTTCACAGGTAAGTTTTAGGAAACATCCAAAAAAGAGCTAGCACCTATCCTTTTCAAACTATTTCAAAAATTTCAGAGGAGGTATGACTTCCAAGCTCATTTTACAAGCCAGTATTACTGTAATTTTAAACCAAAGAAAGATACTTTTACAATAGCCAAGTGCTAGGAACAGCCTAATTGTCTATCAGTAAATAACTGGATCAAAAAACTGTGGTACATTTACACAATGGAATACTATACAAAAGAAAGAGAAGAGGGACTCTTACCCTTCACAACAGCATGGATGGAATAGAGAGCATTATGCTAAATGAAATAAGCCAGGTAGTGAAAGACAAATACCACATGATCTCACCTATAAGTGGAACCTAATCAACAAAACAAACAAGTAAACAAAACTGAACCAAAGACGTGGAAATAAAGAACAAACTGACTGTGACCATAGGGGAGGGAAGAGTGAGATTAACAGGGGAAAGAAGAGGAAGGAGCAAGTCAAGGAACATGAATAGAGGACTCATGGTCACAGACAATGGGGAGCGGTTGACTATGGGAATGGGGTGGGGATGGAGCAGGAAAGAGCAATGGTGGAAAAGGTCAGACAACTGTAACTGAACAACAACAAAAAAATAAGTAAAAAACCTCCTACAATTCAACATCAAAAAAAGAACCCCACGAACAATCTAATTGAAGATGGACAGAGGACCTGAGTAGACTCTTCTCCAAAGAGGAACTACAGATGACTACAGATACATATAAAAAGATGCTCAATGCCACTAATCGTCAGAGAAATGCAAATTAAAACCACAATGTGATATCATCTCATACCTGTCAGAATGGCTATCATGAGTAAATCACTGTTCGACCTCTCTAGAAAACAGTGTTGAAAGTTTTTAAGATATTAAAAGAACTATCTTATGGCCCAGCAATTTTACTTATGGATACATATTTGAAAAAAATAAAAAAAAAAACACTTATTCAAAAAGATATATGCAGTCCTATGTTCATTGTAGCATTATTTATAATAGCTAAGATTGATGTTATCCAAATGCCTGTCAATAGAGGAGTGGAGAAAGAAGAAGTGTGGTACATGTATAAAATAGATTACTCAGCCATAAAATGAATGAAATCTTACCATTTGAGATAACATAGGTAGACCTAAAGGGTATCATGCTCACAAAAATAAGTCAGAAAGAGGAGGGCAAATACTATATCATTTCATTAAATGTGGAATCTAAAAGCAAAATAGATGGGCAACACCCCCGCCTCCCCCCAAAAAACACACAGAAACCCCCCCAGAAACAGGCTCTGACCTGTGTGGCTCATTTGTTTAAGCATCATCCCACAAACCTAAAGATTGGTAGTTCAATTCCCAGTCAGGGCACGTGCCTGGGCTGTGGGATCCATCCCTGGTCATGGTGGCCACAAGAGCCAACCCATCAATGTTTATCTCTCACATCAGTATTTCTCTCCTTCACTTTCTCCCTCCTTTTCCCATGTCAAAAATAAATAAAATCCTAAACATACATGCATATACAAATAGACTCATAGATACAGAGAACAAACTGAAGGTTGCTGAATTGGAGGCCTTTAGAGGGTGGTGAAAAATGCAAGGGGATTAAGAAGAACAAATTGGTAGTTAGAAAATATCACGGCAACATAAAGTAAGGCATAGGAAATATAGCCAATAATATTGTAATAATTATGATGGTATGAGATGGGTACTAGAATTATCAGAGAAACCACTTCATAATTTTCTATTATGCTGTACACCTGAAACTAATATAAAAATATTGAATGTCATCTGTAATGAAAAAATAAAAAACTAAAATGTAGTGCTTCTATATATCTATTTCTCTCATATGTTCAAAGACTTTATGCTGTGGCTCGAAATTGGCTATGGCAGGAGTATTTACACCATGGCAATAGGTAAACACTACATTTCAAGGTTTGGTTTTTTTTTTGTACATTGTAAGGATTTGAGAAATTAATGAAGAAAATGTTAGTACTAAAATTAAGATATGACATGTCTGTAACTGTTACTTTGTGAATAGAACAACAAAGTTGAGTAAAATTTTTTCTAGTATTTTAAAACCGTGATCAAATTCAGCTAAGTAACCATTTGCATCCTTAATGATTGAGTGAAGTTGAAATAATGAATACATCTAATTGAAAGTGTTTATTGTTTCACTTTTTATTATTTATTAATGTAAGTGAAATATATTTATATAATTAATATATATTTATTAATACTATTGCAGTTGTTGAATAGATGTAGTTCTAACTGCAATTATTAGTTGGCTACAGATCCAAATGTTTAATGAATAGAAAAAATATATAATATGAAAATCAATTGACTATGTAGAATTTACCAAACTAATGATCTATTTGTGATCATTTGTAAATAATGTTCTACACATTCTTTTATCAGTGAAGTATATAATAAAATTATGTGGTAGATATAAGCACACTTTTATTCTCCTGAGAGCCAATATAGAAGAGAGATTCAGCAAAATTCTAACTTAGCAATTGCTCATTCTAATTTTAAGATCTCTAATTATTAGACAGTTTATTATGTTAAGAAAATTATGCTTGATTAAATTGCTACTCATTGAGCTTTGGGAGTTACACCAAGTAAATCATTTTTAAATGGTTTCCCTTCGAATTTTTGCCTTGATGTTTCCATATCTCTTTTTCCTCTTGGAGAATAATCCTAATTCCCTCACTATATACTCATGAATTGATTTCTAAGCTATTATAATCTAAACAAGCCCTTTTTCATATATTTCTATTAGTGAAAATATGTTTAAAATTTAAAATAAAAACTAAACATAGATTTTTAAAGATAACAGTGATGACATTTACTATATTTCTAAGGTACCATATTTCTATTCATTCAATATTGTACTGATTAAATTGGCAAACATCTGACTCAGTTCTATTATAGATTCAAGTAAAATCTTCAGGCTCTTTTCAAGTCAGCTGGCATCTATCCTAATTTTAGTATTATTACCTTGATATATTAAAATTGATGCTTTAAACATGAATGAAAGAATTTAAATTTACCATCTCGCTTTCAATATCCTTCTGTACTGTTAGAATTTAGGGGTTATATTTCAAAAGTATTTTGATAATATTATAACTTGTGACCAAAAAGTAGCAAAACTTTACCCTTTTAATCCTTATATCTCTTCTGAGTTTCTAAGAAAATTAAATACAATAGAGAAATGAAATCAATGTTACATTTTATTAATAGTACACAGCCATATGTAGCATAGACTATAGACCAAAGCAAGGTCACCTGTTCTCCACATTTCTAATTAAACTTGGGATCTGTGCTCTCAGATTTGCCTATGAATATTGATAAAGGAGAGTAATGATTATGTCTACAGAAAGAATTTGGTCCGACTTCCTATCCAGTAGAATGCTTGTTGGAGGTAAGAAATGAGCTACCTGGCTAGACCCATTTCACAAGGGATGTCCCTGCCTTCTTGCGTCAAATTAGTAGAGAGAAGGAAGAAAGACTTCAGGGTTGACCTTTTAGCACAGTAGCCCTTGTAATATCAAGTTTGAGAAATATCCTGGGCTCTCTTTCATCAGGTTGGTGAATTTCCTTCCACCGAAAGAGAGATAGGCATCTAGTAAGAAGAAAGTTTGTTGAAAGTGAGAAAAAACAGTCTCTCCTCCCCATCTTACCCTGGTTAATATTCTCATTTAACCCATTATATTTAGGAGCCAAGCTTACAGTCAACTAGAAATGTGTTGTGGCCCTTGGGACAGTATTCCAAAAGCTTATCAGGGGAGTCCTGCTGTTCTGCTTTGCCTTCATGAGGCTGCCCTACCTCCTGCCATACTCTGTCCCATTATTGACATTACAACATTCATCCTCCTGCCAATAGAATCAGTATTTTCACTGTTGCCCCAATACATTTGAAATGGGTCTGCACAGGATGTGCAGTACTAACCCCAAAACTACAATGTATATCATACACACTATTCATCCTTTCTCCACTTTTCCATTCCAGAAATTTGTCCCCCTTGTCTAATCTAACTTAACTAAACTGGTTATTCAATGAATCCAAATGAAACAATTAAGAATAATGTTTGAATAATGCAATCCCCTTTCAAACCTTAAATTCACACTTAAGTGTTTATTTGCATGCTATAAAATGTTTAAATGTGTCATCCTACCACATTTCTTTCCTCTTTGAATGAGCCTGCCCACGAGAGTACTGGTTCTCTTCCTCTGGTCCTCTGTACCCTGCATCTTTTTTTAAAACTGTTGTTCAAGTACAGTTGTCTCCATTTTCTCCCCACCACACCCCCAACCCCAGCCATCCCCACCTCCCCCCCCACCCCTTCTTGGTTTTGTCCCTGTGTCCTTTATAATTGTTCCCACAAACCCTTCTCCTTTTCCCCCATTATCCCTCCCCACCTCCGCTCTGGTTAGGGCAGGCCTGTCCCTCGTCCCACAGACACACAAGGTGGGGAATATGCCCGTATATAAGAAATACTTTTCCTCACTACATATAAAAAAATGTATGTGTATTGTAAAAAATCAACATTCAGAAATAGATGGAAAAAAGCAAAGATTACTTAAAATCCTGCCATAGACACCATGTTGATAATTTTCAAGCATCTTTTTCATAGATATACAATTGTTAACATTTCACAAAAATGGGAACACATCAAACACTTACTTTAATAAAAATAAATCTCATTTAAAATTTATAGTATTTTTCTTTTTAGCTTTCCCCTCCTCTCAGTTTCTTCACCCTCATCTCTTTCCCTTCCAAACTTTTAGTAAATATTAATAACTTGGTGTACATTCTTCATCTCTTTATAAATGATCATGTAATCATATATAAATATTTGTGTATGGTCCTTCTATCTTTGATGAAACTTGAATAACACTTCTTTTCATTGGTTATGCTCTCAACAAACTGAGTAAACAAATAGAAAATGGAAGACAACAATGTCATTTTTATACAAGGCTAAATCGGAAGATGTGAAAGCCGATTCAGGCATTGCTGAGCTGTTACAGGCTTCCTACCTTCTGTTCTGTGTGGGAAGGCAAAGCCTCCTCTGTAAGATTTAGGGCACAGAGAAGCAGAGTAGGAGAACTAGATTTCCTGTAGGCAGGCATGCTCCATGAGGAAAGGGTGGGTATGTTAGCAATGAACTTCCCCAAGACCTAAGGATGCCCATGAAGTTTCAGAGCAGAACAACTTTTCCCTGAGGATCTTCAAACTCCAAACAAAATGATAGATATGAGTCAAAGGTGCTTATTTTCCCCTAGAGTATCTACTGATGTCACTTCGCCTGCCTGAGAATTATAATTTGAGGTCCCTCAGTAGTAGAGGAATATCAGGAGTGGCAAATGAGTTACTGCCAATGCATGGATTGTGGATTTCATTTTTTGTATCCTTTAAATAGAATTATATTTTTACATACTTTTTTGATTCTTATTTTTCTCATTTGCAGATACACTAAAGAATGTAACACTTTTTAACAAAAAAATATTACCAGAGGACATGCCTATTGGTTTTAGAGAGAGGGGAAGGGAGGGAGGGAGAGAAATAACAATGGGAGAAAGAAACATCCATCAGTTGCCTCTCGTATGTACCCCTACTGGGGACTGAACCTGCAACCTAGGCATGTGCCCTGACCAGCAATTCAACCCACAGCCTTTTGTTTTACCAGATGATGCTCCAACCAAATAGCCACACTGGCCAGGGTATAACTGATTTTTTGTAATAGGTTCAGGCTCTTCCACAATAATGATGTACCACAATTTATTCAACTGTTTAATTTCTTTATGATTACTTTGCAGTATCAATTTTAATTTTCATGTATTTAGTATCCATCTTCTTAAAAATATATTCTGAGTATTCTATTTTAATTAAAACATCTTTCCAGATATATATGTACATTCTTTTAGAATTTTTGGCTTTTAGGCTTTATTTTTACCTATATATTTAAGATTTTATATAGAATGTGGTAAATGATACAAAACAAACTACATTCCTACTATAAGCATATTAAACACCTTTGTACATAGGGCTTTAATCTGCTGGACTTTTTTTTATTGCTGTGGGATAGATTTCCTGGAGTGAGACAATTGAGTTGGTGCACACACGCAATTTAATAGATATTATCAGGCTTTCACATAGATTGAAATAGTTTACATTTCCACCAGCAATGTATAATAGGATATATTTGTTTGAATATCCACTGGCACCAAATATTCACACTTACTTTTTCATATTTGTCAATGTAATGACTGTAATATGATAGCTTCTGGTTTTGTGCTGGCTTGCACATTAAGATCCCTGATAAAAATTCACTTTATTAGAGGGGCCTTTCCAGGCTAATATGTCTATAATAGTGTCTCTAATCATCATGCTCTATACCATTTTCCTGATTTTTAAATTTTGTACCACTTATTTCAGGTTACACATTTTATTTGTATATTTTATCCTTCACACCCCTCTAAAATAAAAATTTCATGGGAGTAAATTTTTGTATTTTTCACTTGGTATTGAATTCCAAAGCACCTAAAATTAAATAAACAATTAATTTTCATTTGCCAGAATATAAGTTGAATATTTTTCTAATTGTTTATGGTTATTTGGATTTGTTCTTTTTGAGTTACTTATTCATATCATTTAACCATATTTGTAATGATTTTATCAATTTCAAAGCGCTTTGGTATATTTTAGATATTATTATCTTACATATGCTTTGCAAATATCTTTCTAGTTTTTACTTTATTTATGATCATTTATCTTTTACAGTTTTATGTTTATATAGCAAATATATCTTTATTTTAAATATTCTGGATATCCTATCTTAAAATGACTCATCCAAATATATATGTATACATGAAGTTTTATTTAGTTATACATTTAAGACTTTATCTAGAATGAAGATGAGCTAGCTTTACTTTATTCTAAATGGATATCTACTTATACAAGCAACATTGTTAATTATTATTATCCATTCAATGTAATTACTGTCTTTATCATATATTAAATTCTTTACCCACTTGAAACTTCTTGGCTCTCTACACACTCAATCTATTTGTCTATTTATATTTTGATTATTATACCTTTATAGGTTATTTTAATAGCTCAAAAAACATTTCTACTCTTACTTCTAACATATTATTTGTTATTCTCATGAACTTAATATTTTATGGAAATTTTATATCATAAAGATTTCAAAGCAGGGCATTGTTGGGCATCTACTTAAATTATTAATTTCAGTTGTACTGTAATGTATATTTTGTGTGACAGTTAATATTTCAGTCCAATAAAGTGTGTTAGTTGCATATTGTTGCATAAAAAATCATCCTAAAATGTACTTGCTTAAAACAGCAATTATTACTTATTATCTCTTAACTTCTATTTCATAAATTTGGGATTGACTTGAGTAGAAATTTCTGTTTTGGGATCTCTCATGAAATTGCAGTCTGATGATGGCTGGAGCTAGGGTGACTCAAGAGTTCCTTCATTCACATGTCTGATGTCAATAACACTGTGTAAGATGGGATATATGATCTTGCAGCCATTGTGGGAAATTTCTATCTCCCACAACATGGTATATATTTTCATGTATTATGTCTTTGTTTTATAGATTTTAGTAGAATTTTATAGTTTCAGTTTCAGGGGTCCTGGATATTTTATGCTAACATTATTTTCAAATATTTTGTAATTGTTTTTATTGTAAATGGAATATTTTCTTTTTTATTTCTATCTTCTTTCTGTGAGCATAAAGTTACTGATATTTAATTATTTTTTAATTACTTTATTGTTGTTCAATTACAGTTGTCTGCATTTTCTCCCCTCCCCTTGCCCTACCCCATCGAAACCTACTTCCCTCCCTTTCTTCCACTTTCCTAATTATTTTTCTTTTTTTTTTAAGATTATTATTATTATTTTTTTTTAGATTTTTTTAATTTTTATTTCTTTTTAGAGAGAGGGGAAGGGAGGAAGACAGAGAGAGAGAGAAACAGCAATGTATGGTTGCCTCTCACGTGGCCCTCACGGGGACCTGGCCTGCAACCCAGGCATGTGCCCTGACTGGGAATCGAACCAGGACTGCCTGGTTCCCAGCCTGCGCTCAATCCACTGAGCTACACCAGCCAGGGCTCCTAATTATTTTTCTTAATTCAGCCACTTACCATATCTTCTTGTAAATTCAAGTAGTTTGTAATAGAATTTTGTTCTTTTTATAAGCTATTCAGTCATGTTGTTAGCAGAAAGAGACATTTCTTCCAAATGATACTGAAAACTTTCCCCCTCTCTATATTACAGACAGGAGGATTTCTAAAACATGTTGAGTAATACTGGATGTCACACTTTCTGTTCTTATTGCTTATTTTGAAATAAATGAAGCTTTCTACTGAGTTTGCTAAATAATCTTTATCATATTTAATTGATTTTTTATACTTCTATTTTAACTAAATTGCTTCAAAACATTGGTATTATGTTTATTTTACAAATTAGAAAGAACTGTGAGACATCTACCCTTGGTGTCATTTGAATTGCTCTGTGGTATTTTATTTTGTACTTCTGTCTCTATTCACTGTTATTATTTCTATTTTGCTAAGGACTCATTAATTTCCTCTAGATTTTCCACTTTATTTATAGACATATTTCCTTTTTATTTTTTTATTGTTGTTCAATTTCAGTTGTCCCCATTTTTCCCCCATTACTTTCTCCTGCCTAACCCACCTCCCACATCCCACATTCAATCCTCCCCACCTTGTCTTTATTCATGGTTTTTTTTTTACACTTTCAATTTTTTTTATTGTCATTCAAAGACAGTTGTTTCCATTTTCCCCCCACCAGCCCCTCCCACCCCAGCCATCCCTGCCTCCCACCCTCGATCCTACCCACCTTTGGCTTTGTCTATGTGTCCTTTATACATGTTCCTTGACAACTGTTTCCCATTTATACATGTTCCTTGACTTGGCCCTTCCCTTTCTTTTCCCCTTTATGCACCTCCCCCATCTGGTCACAGTCAGTTTGTTCCTTATTTCCATGTCTCCGGTTCTATTTTGCTCACTTGTTTGTTTTGTTGATTAGGTTCCAATTACAGGTGAGATTATATGGTATTTGTCTTTCATAGCTTGGCCTTTTTCACTTAGCATAATACTCCCCAGTTCCATCCATGCCGTAGTGAAGGGTACAGATCGTTGTTTCTTTCTGCTGCATAGTATTCCATTGTATAAATGTACCACAGTTTTTTATCCACTCATTTACTGATGGACTCTTAGGTTGTTTCCAGCACTTGGCTATTGTAAATAAAGCTGCTGTGAACACAGGGTTGCATAGGTTCTTTTGAATTTGTGACTCAGGATTCTTGGGGTATAATCCCACCAGTGGAATGCTGGGTCAAATGGCAGTTTCATTTTTAGTTTTTTGAGGATTTTCCATACTATTTTCCACAGTGGCTTCACCAGTCTGCATTCCCACAAACAATGTACTAGGGTTTCCTTTTCTTATTTATCTATCCAGTCAATT
The DNA here is from genome assembly GCA_004026765.1 of Micronycteris hirsuta. Lineage (NCBI taxonomy): Eukaryota > Metazoa > Chordata > Mammalia > Chiroptera > Phyllostomidae > Micronycteris > Micronycteris hirsuta. The sequence goes on from PVJI01028930.1 coordinate 10,264, forward strand.
GATTATATTTCTGGATCTCAGATTGAAAGGGTTGGGTTATCACAATTTTTTTGCTTCTTTAACATGGCTCACTATGTTTTTTTCTAATGAAAGCAATGGTGAAATGCATGGCAATTTTGTTATCCATGAAATGATCCTCTCAATGCACTGTATTCTAGATTTTTATTAACATTGAAATCAGATCATGGGCCCTCCTTACTGTAAAGCCACCCAGAAGGTCTCTATTAACTCGATGATCTTAATTTTTCCACCATTGTTCCTTTCCTTCCCTCTGCTCTACCCACCTGAAATACATTGTATGCCAGGCCATCAGCACTATTGCTTAGATAATGCTGCAGTTTATTATTGGCCTCTTTCAAGTTTCGGCTATAGTTCACTTTGTTAGAAAAGCCTCCCAAAACTACCCCATAACTTTTTCAGAGAAGCCTTTCAGGTACTCTCTACCTTTATTCCTCTTTGCTTTTCATCATAGCACTGCCACTATCTGATATATCAGAAAATTATTAATTAATTAATTAATTTGTTTTATTTTTTTACTTCTCTAAACCAGAGATATTTAGCATTTTTCATACTGTTTACCCAGAATATTAAGGAAGTTATAACTACATATTTTTTAATAAATTCATTCTATACTATGATCATTATCTTTCCACATAGTCTCTCCAACATTATGGCTGACAGTAGCCAGACTTTTTACAAGGAGATTTATATTTCTGAAGCTATGTGGAGGAAGGAAGAAAGAGAGAGACAGGGCACCAGGGTAGAAAAAGTCAGGTAAAACTGTGTTTTTTGCCCTGGCTGGTGTAGCTCAGTGGATTGAGTGCGGGCTGTGGACCGAAGGGTAGCCGGCTCAATTCCCAGTCAGGGCACATGCCTGGGTTGCAGGCCAGGTCTCCAGGGGGGCCATGTGAGATGTAACCACACATTGATGTTTCTCCCCATCTCTTTCTTTCAACATTCCCTTCTGTCTAAAAATAAATAAATAAAATCTTTAACAAAATAAAACTGTGCTGTTTTATATTGGTTATATTAGTTTCAGGTATACAATATAAGGATTTGACATTTTTGTGCCTTACAATGCCATCAACCCACTAATTCTCATAATCAACTGTCATTGTGTAAATTTACCACAATATTATTGATTATATTCCTCTTCATTTTGCCCATCTTCCACCACCTCTTTTCTGGTGACCATCCTTTTGGTCCATGTTTCTATGAGCCTGATTTTTCTTTGGTTTGTTCTAGATTCCACAAAAAAGTGAAAACACATGCTATTTGTCTTTCTCTGCCTGATGTATTTCACTTAGCATAATATTCTCTGGATTAATCCACGTTGTTGCAAATAATAAAATTTCATTATTTGTTATTGTAGTGTAATGTTCTATTGTATGTGTGTGTGTGAATATATATCACAACTTTTTTATTCATTCATCTATCAATGAACCCCTGGGTTGCTTTCACATCTTGGTCATTGTGAATACTGTTACAGATTGATCAAAAGGATGCAAAGGAAAGAATAAAAAAATGGGACCTAATCAAAATAAAGAGCTTCTGCGGGGCTAAAGAAAACAGTATTAAAATAAAAAGAGAACCAACTGTATGGAAAAACATATTTTCCAATTATACCTCGGACAGGGGTTTGATCTCCAAAATATATAAAGAACTCATATAACTCCACCCCAGGGAAACAAAAAACCCAATTAAAAAATGGGCAAAAGACATGAACAGACACTTCTCGAAAGAGGACATACAGAGGGCCGAGAGACATATGAAAAGATGCTCAACATCATTAGCTATCAGAGAGATGAAAATTAAAACCACAACGAGATACCACCTCACACTAGTCAGAATGGCCATCATAAACAAAGGAACAGATAACTGTTGGAGGGGATGAAGAGAAAAGGGAACCCTACTGCACTGTTGGTAGGAATGCAGACTGGTACGGCCACTGGGGAAAACAGTATGGGATTTCTTTAGAAAACTAAAAATGGAACTGCCTTTCGACCCATCAATTCCACTACTGGGATTATATCCTAAGAATCCTGAAAAACCAATTCAAAAGAACCTTTGCACTCCAATGTTCATAGCAGCACAATTCACAATAGTCAAGTGCTGGAAACAACCTAAGTGTCCATCTACAAATGAGTGGATCAAGAAACTATGGTACATGTACACAATGGAATTCTACACAGCAGAGAGAAAGAAGGAGCTTATACCCTTTTCAATAGCATGGATGGAACTGGAGAGCATTATGCTAAGTGAAATAAACCAGGTGGTGAGGGACAAATACCATATGATCTCACCTTTAACTGGAACATAATTAACAAAAGAAAAAAGCAAGAATAACATAATCAGAAACATTGAAATTAAGAACAATCTAACAGTAACCAGAGCAGGGGGGCGGGGACTATGGGGAAAAGGGTTTTCAGGAACCACTGTGGAGGACACATGGACAGAACCAAGGGGGAGGATGGAGGCAGGGGAGGGAGGTGGGTTTGGATGAGTGGGAGGAGGGGAGGAGAGAGAATGCAGAGAACTGTAATTGAAGAACAATAAAGTAATTAAAAAAAGGATGCACATATCTTTTTGAATTAGTGTTTTTTTTTCCCTTTGGGCAAATACCCAAAAGTGGAATCACTGAATCAATTAACCTGGATTATCTATATGGACCCAAAGATATAATCACAAGTATTGTTATAAGAGACATATAAGTATATCACAGAGGGAGATACTACAGAATACTAAGGCAATGTAAGGACAGAAAAAAGATTCTGTTCTTCTGGCTTTGAAGATAGAAGAAGGGGCTAAGAGCCAAGGAATGCAAAAGGTACACATCTAGCAGCTTCTGATGCCTTCCCAATACAAGTTAATGTGATCATTCCATGACTGTTAAATTCTGTCCCATTTAGTCCTCATATCTGTTGATTCTAGTTCTTTTCCATATACTTACTTGTGCCAGGATCATAATGAGCATGAACATGGTAGAATTTAATAGAAATATTGGATGTTTTTAAGATGACACATTAAGGCCAATTCTCCATGGAGAGTTACTGACACAGAAAACCATACACAAGGCATAATAGCTGATGTAAATAAAGGTACTGCTTTTGAATCAACAAAAAAGTGTCCATACAGATTTTATAAAAAGATTTAGCATAAGTGTCTTAGGCCTAAAAACTCGACTATTTTCTCCTATTTTCCTCTTCCACTAACTTAAATCTATACACTAATGTCGTGAATTCTGGCCTGCAGGATTTGTATGCTATGGCAGGCATGTGAATACATTCACATGGAATACACTAGACTAGAAAGTCCAAGACCACATGATCCCTCCCTTATCATATGTGAGAGGTCCTGAGCGTCATGTTGACCAGCTTTTTATTGTTGTTTTAGGGGAAATTACATCAGAATGGTCTTCATTAACTATGCATAGATTGTAGATTCGAGTTAGCTGGTAGACATCCAGGAAGGCACATCAAAAGGAGATATATGCAAATGGAAAGGCAACAGGCTTGGGCTGAACTCAAAATGATTGTCAACACTGGTCTGAGGAAGCTAAGCATGTATTAGCATAAGTTCTTTTGATCTGGGGGAGAAGGGAGATCTAGCAAGAACAAGCTTTGATTCTAAGAAATAGACTATCCTGATTTCCCACAGGAAATTCCACTGTCACACTTGTGGGGCCTGCTTGCCCTCCCATGTTCCACTGGAGCCTTTCTCTCTTAGACTCGAAACATTAGAGCTACATTTCCCAAGGTGAGAAGCATGAATTCCCTTTACACTAAGATGAGAATGGTTGATTTTGCCTAATGTCTTGGTGAACTCAAACTGCTTCAACTTAAATTTATCTACCACTGTTGTAGATGTTAAGAAGTCCAAGAATAAGGTGCCATTTCCTGGAAAGATTATTCTTTCTGGTTTTCAGGTGGCCATATTTTTACTGTACCCTCATATAGGAAGAAAGATCTTCACTCTCATGTCTCTTCTTGGAACAACAATAATCCCATTCTTGAGGGCTTCACCCTCATGACCTAAATTACCTCTCAAAGGCCCTACATCCAAATACCAACACTTCAACATATGCGAATTAGGGCTTCAACATATGAATTTTGGGGATATGCAAACATTTAGTCCATAGCATCTAGAGAGAGAGAGAGTATGAAAATAAACTAATAAGAGAGAGTGATCATGGGCCAGAAAGAGAGTCCTGGCTCTCCAGAACTTCTCTAACAGGATGCTCAGACCAATCAGATTAGCAGCTCTCTCCTTGTCTGCAGAACCAGTAAGAGAATAGGAAGACAGAAAAAATATGGAGAGAGATATAAGAAGGACCACCATTTCTTTTTTCAAAAGCGTTATCACTTTAATTTATGGCAATTATTTATTAAAAATCTTAGTTTTACTATCAAACTATAAATATGTTTAGAAAAAATTTTGATTGTTTTTAAAAAGTTATTTTTTACTATATTAATGTGTGTCTTACTGATTGAATTGATCACCCAGTAATGTATCTTATTAATTTCTGCTTGTTTTTCTAATCTTTCAAATTATTTTAAAATTTTCCTTATGTTACCCAAGTCTCAGCTAGCTATTCAATAAACTAAAATATAAGTGGAGTATCTTACATTGCCTCATGTCCATAGGGCTGAATAAATGGTAACTGTTATTATTAGTAATAGCATTTCTGTATTATACATACAAAAGGGATCTATGATACATACAAAAGGGATCTATGATATACTATGAGTAAGTTCTCTCAAAATTTACAAAATAATAGCTAGTACTTTTGGGATATGACAATTTAAAACACTAAGTTTAATAATGTGCAAACACCTAGTCCACTTGCTCTACTTTTTTAAAAATGGATGTATATTGGGAGACATGGTGATATATTTCAGAAATAAAAATACACTATGCTTGTTTTATTCCTCTGATTTATTTTTTAAGTGTTCACAAAACATATATTTTATAACACATATAAAGTTATGGTGACTACTTTGTGTAATGTATATAATATTTAAAAAATCATTCTGTACTTATTAGAGAGCTAGATTTTTTTTCTACTCCCTGTACACTACTGTACTATTCTATGATACTAGAGTCAGGCAGAAGAAGGTTATTACTGAAGTAAGTTTCCCACTAAAGTATTTTTTTTCTCTTAAAGTAGGGGTATTTTTTTCTTTTAAAGTAGGGGTGAGGCTAGATAGGTGGGTATACCACATGGAGAAAGGTGGCACAGCATCACTGGATGAGAGAGACAGAACTTGCTCTTCCTGTGGTGTACGAAGGATCCAGAAGCTCCTGTGTGCCCTGTGAGAAAGCTGAATTTAGTTGGCCAGGGAGATTGCCAAAAGAGGTGGCAGCAAATAACGTAAAGCTGACCCCCTAGCCAGGCATTATGGGGCAGTCTGCCTAGGAAAAATACTAGCCTCGTTTTATGGATTTATGGCCAGGAGGGAGCTGAGGTAAGTTGAGTCAGCAATAAGAACCAGCAATTCCTGATGAAACTAAGGTAAAACAGATGATCAGGTCATGAACCCTTTACTCCCCTGGTGCCTAAATGGCTGGAATTTTCTTAAGTCTCTACATTGCATCAGAGCCAGATGTTATAGTCAGTAGGGGCACACTTTCT
>PVJI01028931.1:0-15892 GCA_004026765.1 Micronycteris hirsuta
GAGAGAGAGAGTCTGTCCAGAAGTTATCCAGCCACGTAATATGAAAAAGAGACATTTACTGAAGAGGATACAAGATACAAGAAACATTGTACATAGGACAATTATGTCTCAGTCCCCTTCAAAGTTGGCACCTTGAGATCTCATACATTTCTCCCAGTTTCTGGACAGACCTTGTATGTCTTTTTCACTTACGTGCTAAGTCATATATTATTTGCAACAATCTGATGTTTTAAAATATATATTATATATATTATATGTATTATAAATGAGGTCTGTCCAGAAAAAGTCCAGCCATTGTTAATATAAGGTAAATGGTTTGTGCAACATCGACGTAACCTGGCAGCCAGGAGAGTGGACTGGAATGTGCGTGCGTGAACAATGATGACTTCAATGTAGTAGTCAGTGGGAGCAGTAGATGCTATTAAGTGAGCATGTGTACTGCATGGATGTCCCATTCAAAATACCTGAGCAAGTAGAGCAATGGATGTGCAACAAACTTTTCATTAAGCTTGAATATTCTTGTGTGGAAACTATTCAAATGATTCAGAAGGCTGCAGCTCTGGGCAACTGGTGATTGGCAGCTTCCTCACAACAACACACGCCTGCTCATGCATCAGGTCTTGTGCAGAAACATCAACTCACCCAGGTGACTCAGCCCGTCTTCCACCCAAATTTGGCGCCCTGTGACTTCTGGCTTTACCCAAAGCTAAAATTATCTTTGCAAGGGAAGAGATTTCAGACTGTTGATGAGATTCAGGAAAATACGACAGGGTGGCTGATGACAACTGGGAGAACTGTGTGAGGTCCCAAGGTGACTCCTTTGAAGGGTTCGGGGTTCAGAGGAGTCATTGTCCTGTGTACAAAGTTTCTTGTATCTTGTATCTTCTCCAGCAAATACCTCTTTTTCATAGTACATGGCTGGATACTTTCTGGAAAGACCTCATAGCATTTAAATTTTCTCACGATGTCAAATTTCATTTACATACTTTAAAACTTTGTTTCTAAGCAGTTCTTCAGGCATTTAGCATTACTGTTGATGGCTTTAATATTGTTAAGGTCTCATCTATTGGGAGCCTGTTTTCTCAAGCACTGGAAATTATGTGTTATCTTAAAAATTACTCTAAGTAGTTTAAACTTTTTTTTACATTAAAATGCGTTTTAATTCTCACATGATCCAATTGAAATTAGCAAGCATTTCTTCCTCAAACTTTAAATTACATACATGTGTTGGAGCCATTGCTTTAAATGTGTCATTTGATTTTCCAAATATATTGGAGATTGCAGTGTTTGGAGAGAAATAAGCTCTTTCCGGCACTGAAGAAGTAACTGATGAATCCATTTGTTTATTGGCTTCTTAGAATTTTGACCTAACATTCTAAAATCGATCAATTTCAAAAGATTTTTTTTTCATCAAAGGTGGTGGGTGAATGTGGCCATGGAGAGGTTTGCTGCCCCAGGAGAACCTACTGGTAAATTTTACCATCACTAGCTGAGAGGTGACTGACATTGTGTTTCTTCTGTTAATGACAGGTGTTCTCAACCTTGTCTACACGTTAGAGCTTCCTAAGGATCTTTGGAAAGAAAACAAAGCAAACAAAAAAGAATGCCTAGTGCACACCTCAGACCATTACATCAGATTCCTGGAGATAAGACTTGTGGTTTGGGGCAGGAGTGGGATGGTGGTGGTAGGGTTTAATTCTCTCAGGTGATTCTGGTGTGCAGCCAACTTTAATCACAGTCAAGCCTATGGAAATAAATCCCATTGCAGGAGGGAGTTCAGGTGGTAGAGAAGAGATTTTGAAATTTGAATGTGTATACAAATCACCTGAGAATCTAGCTAAAATGAAAATTCTAATTGTGATCGTAGGAATGGCTCAAGATTCTGCATTCGTAATAAGCTGTCAGGCTTTCAGATATCTGGAATCCATACCGCTGAATACCATCTACATTTTGTTTAACATTGGAATGGAGGATGTGTCAAATGGCACTATGAAGCAGCAAAGTAAAATGTGATTTTTCACAGGAATATTCTTTTATCCTTTTTAGGTCTTTTGGAAATAAATGGATTTTTTTTACTGTTATTGTATTGTTGGATAAACTTTTTATTGTGATAAAAAGCATAATGTAACATTTATCATTTTCAGCATTTTTAAGTATACAGTTCAGTGGCATTAAACACATTGCATTTTTGTGGAACATCATCGCCGTCCATCTCTAGAACGTTTTTGTCATCCCAAACTGAACTCTGTACCCATGAAACGATTAACTCTTCATCCCCACCTCTCACTTGTCTCTATTAAACACTCTGTTACTTTCTGTCTGTGTGAATTTGACTGCTCTAATGGTCTCATGTACGTGGAACCGTACAATATTTGTCCTTTTGTGTTTGGCTTATTTAACTTAGCATAATGTCTTCATCCCCTGTATTGTGTAGTATGTGTCAGACTCATCCCTTCTTAAGGATGAATAATATTCCATTGTTACGTATATACCAGACATTGTTCATCCATTCACCTATTGATTAACATTTGGGTTGTTTTTACTTTTTAGATATTGTGAATAATGCTGCTATTGGTTTTCAATGAATCTTTAAAAAAAAAGATTGGTTTTCAATTTTTGGTAAGCAACAGAAATATTTGATAATCTCTATTAGGTGATTCAAAGGAATTAATATTAATTTTGTAAGGTATGATAATAAGCATTGTAATTAAAGAAAAAAGTCCTTGTTTTTTAGAAATGCATAGGAGTGAAATGGCATGGTGTGTGAAATTAACTCCTAAGGCATTTCAGCAATAAACAACAGAGAAGAAAAAGTAATGAATAAAAGACCCAGGGCAAAAAATTGAAAATTGATAATCAATAATCATTCAGTCTGGATGTTAGGTATATTTGATCTATATATTCTTTTTACTTGTATTTTAACATATTTAAATATTATAAAAAGTACAGTTGATCTTAAATGCTTGCAGATTCTGTGTTTGTGAATTTGTCCACTTGCAAACGTACATTTGTAACACCAAAATCAATACTCTGACACTTTTGTGGTCATTTGCGGGCGCGCACAGAGCATCGAAACGTTTGAGTCCCCCCACAGCGTCCATTCCCAGCTGTGAAGAACAAAATGACACTCTGTCATCTTGATTCTGCTCTCATACTGCAAACAAATGTCCACATCACTGTCTATTTAGTGCCACGTTTTCCATATACCTGTGCTTTCTGGTGGTTATTTTTGATGGTTATTTGCTGTTTAAAGTGCTCCCCCAGAATACTGCTGAAGTGCTGGCTAGTGCTCCTAAGCACAAGAAGGATGTGATGTGCCTTCCAGAAAAAATACATGTTAGATAAGCTTTGTTCAGGCATAGGTTATAGTGCTGTTATTCATGAATTCAGTGGTAAGAAATAATATATATTACATAAGCAGTTTTTAAACAGAAACACATATAAAACTAGGTTATGTATTGGCCACTATGAAAGACTTATAGAGCCTTAATCCTGTTTTCCCCTAGGAATGATCGTTCTGTATTTGCTAACTTACTGTTTGTGGCAAATCTAAAGAACATAACTCCTGCCATTATTGAGAAGTGACTGTAATTATTAAGTGCCTAGATTATTTCCCCATTGAAAAACTTTCATTCCCTCAGAAAAGTCAAAATACAATGCAAAACTGTGCAGTATTTATTTTGATAGAGATGGCATCACTAATAAGAGTTAAAGGCAAAGAGAGAAACGTCAAATGGCATGGGCTGTATGAGGATCCTGGACCATGAACCTGAGGACAGATATTTACACTTCCCTCATCACTCCCCACATGCAATCATTCACCATTTCCTCTGGAAATCATCTGATAAAGAGTATGTCTCCACCACCCATCATTTATTTTATCATCACTTCTGGATTTCTTGAACAATTTCCTAACCATTCCTTTAGTCTCCTCTATCGTTTTTCTCACATCCATTCTTCTGACAAAGGCGGCCATGGTAAAATATTACCCTGATTAACACCATTCAATGACTCCAAAGGATTCTAGGAAGCATTTTTAACCTCAGTCCAAGAATAGTGTTCAAGAAATCAGGACCCCATTATTTTGTCTACAAAAATGTTAAAATGCTTCTAAGTGATTCCCCTTTCATGCTCTCCCTCCCTGCCAACCTGGATTAGAGATATAGCTTTAATCATATTCTGTAAAGAATCTTGATCACATACCCTTACAAAAAAAAAAAAAAATCAAGGTCTTCAGCAAAGCCTAGAAGGCCTTCCATAATCTCATTCCTACAACTCTTCCAGACTAGTTTCTTAATACTCCTTATTTATGCTGCAGCCACACTGAACTGCTCGTGGTCCCTGGCACACACCACAGCTGTGCTCATAGTAACTACATTGATTGAAATGCATTTTTGATTGTACATTCCTACACTTTACTTGATTAAATTCTCAATCTTTAAGACACCCTTCACCAATATTGTAAAATTTGATAGATGAGTAATAAACAAGTAATAAATGAATAAATAAATAGATGGGTAATAGATAAGCAATAAAATGATTAGTGTATCTGAACACAATAGAAAAAAGTGCAGTGTGGTGAAATGATGTCAGAGAGTCAGTCAGGAACCAGATTATATGGAGATTGGGAAAGTGAGCTAAGAAGTTTGCCTTTTATTCCTTTATGATGAAAAGCCATTAGAGAGTTGTAATAAGGGAATCCAATATGAACGACTTCCATATTTAAAAACACTATTCTGATATTCAGAGAACAGACTGTGGGTAAAGTGATGGGCTGAAGAAAGGAGATAGATTAGGAGGATATTGCAGTAATCTGTCCAGGATGATGGTGACTTGGCAAGGCTGGTAGCAGTAAATATGAAAAGAAACAGAACTTCTGGATTTAGATTAGGATGTTTTGGAGGTCAAGTTGGCAGAATGTACCAATGAACTGTTTCTGGTAAAAATGGAGAAACTACTATTTTGATCCAGTAATTAGATGAATAACTGTGCTATTTTCTGAAGGGGCAAAAGAAGAAAGGAAGAATGACTTCCAATATTCTTGCCTAGAATACTGAGGGGATGGTGGCAGGCATGAAATAAATATGTGACCAATGTAATAAAAAAACAGGTTTTCTATGGTATAGATTATATGTAAATATGCTGGGTGTAGGTACTTAGGAATATCTAGTTTCAGAGATCTATCTCTAATTCTCAGAAAGTTTTGTTTTCAATAAAAAAATTAGGAAGACTACCTCTAAAAGCAAAATTCTTATTCTGATGGCGTTTATGAAATAACTTAGTGAGTATGAAAACTATGTGGAGGTGAAGCCTTCTGAGTCCATCTAGAGCAAGATTCACATTTAATTAGAATTATTCATACGATGCTTCAAACTGTTTTTCTTGTTGAGCTATTCTGAGAATTCTTATTCTGATGGTGTTTATGAAATAACTTTGTGTACATTATAAACTATGTGGAGGTGAAGTCTTCTGAGCCCATCCAGAGAAAGATTCACATTTAATTAGAATTGTTCACACAATGCTTCAGACTTCTTTTTTGTTGAGCTATTATGTGTAATGATGATAGGGATTTAAACACAACTTGACTTGAATCTTTAGAATCAATCCATTTTTAACTGATTTTCTAATACAATAATAAATAAATTCTTTACAAAGTTCTTTTTGAGATTATAGCTTGTAATTTTTAAGCTTGATCATTGAGGGAGGATTAATGGCCGTAATACTAATCACGAATAAAAATGACAGAATTTAGCCTTTTCATCTTACTACGCCAAGTAATTACTTCGGTAAATGTGGAAAAAATAGTTTGATTTACTTTTAGTTAAACACTACATTATTAGTCAAATTCAGCTGCCTCAGAAGGAGACTTCTTTCCTCAGTTTTTTCCTTTTTTTCTACCTTGGGTTAAGATTGACACACTATGCGTCATGCTGCGATGACGTCAGTACCATCTTGGTGATCATGTATGAGTACTTGTCATTGACATTTCCAGTTCAATGTCTACTACTTCACATGGTCTGTACGTTTTCCACTCTCATGGGCCTTCATTCACTCTCTTTCTTAAATTTAAACTTGCTTAAACTTATTCAAAAGCAATGGCTGATTTCTCATTTCCAACTGTCATATCTGCTTCTCTATGCCTGAGGACTCTTTCCTTAAACTGTAGAAACCTACTATGAGGCCAAAAATGCCAAAGAATTCACACCCTGTATCCAGCTTTCTTACTGCAAAGGGGGGTGATTCAGAGTTACCTGCAGTGGTCTGTTCCCCTGAATTTCTCACAGCATTCAGGCTCAGACACTCTTCATGGCGGGTGGCTTCATAAAACATCCACAGTGGCAATCTTCCTTTCCTTATTTTACCTCTACACTTCCCTAATCTTCTTTAAACTTCCCATATAAACTACTTAGACTCAAAAGTTCATGCCTTGGGAGAATCCAAACCGAGACGCTCCTCCACAAAGCCACTCTTTTTAAAGTCTCCCCCATGCCAGTCAATGACATTTCCAATTTACCAACTTCTAGGACAAAATCCAAGGCATCATTCCTGATTCTTCTGTTTTTTTTTTTTTTTTTTTTTTTCACACCTTCCATTAGCTTCATTAGAAAATATTGTAGGATTTGTTTCAAATATATCTAGAATTTGGCCAAGCATCTCTATCCTCAGTGTTGCTAGTTTACTCAGCTGGCTGTAACAAAATGTCACAGATTGAATTATTTAAGCACCAGACAAGTCCTCAGAGTTGTGGAGGCTAGAATTCTGAGATTAAGATGCTACAAGTTTGGTTTCTTCTTGGCTGGCCTTTTTACTGTGTTTTCACATGGTCTCCTCTTGATACATGCGCCTCCTTGGCATCTCTTTGTATGTCTTAATCTTTGCCTTCTAAAGACACAAATCACATTGGATTAGGGCTCACCCTAATGGCCTGCCTCATTTTAACTTAATTGCCTCTTTAAAGGTCCTATCTCCAAATAGAGCCGCATTCTGAGGTACTGGGAGTCAGGTTTTCAACATTTGTATTTGGGAGGAACCCAATTCAGCACATAATAGTGACCCCATTCCTAATGACCCCAGTTTAGTCCAACTTGGTGTCTTTTTCTGCCTGGAAAATCAATAGCTTCCTCCCTGCCCTATTTGTGCCATTTTACTTCCTGTAACTAATTCTTTTTATTTATTTATTTAACTTTTTAATTGTATGTTTTCCATTACCACACTGTTGTCCATGTCCATGAGTCCTTTCCTTTTTGCTCGATCCCTCCCACCCCTCTTAGTTGTCACTCTGCTTTCTATGAGTCTGTCTCTATTGTGCTTGTTAATTCAGTTTGTTCATTAGCTTCTGCATATGAGCAAAATCATATGGTATTTGTCTTTCTCTGACTGGCTTATTCCCTTAGCATAACATTCTCCAGGTCCATCCATGCTTTCACAAAGGGTAAATTTTCTTTTTTTATGGTCAAGTAATATTCCATCATGTAAATGCCCCATAGCTCTTTTACCCACTCATTTATCAATTCTTAATTTAATAGTCAAAATTATCTCATTGAAACTGTTCAAAACTGACTAAAGGGTTCCCATCTGATTTAGAATAAAATACTATGACCAACAGAATCTTCATTACCCCAACTCCTTTCTCCTTATCATCACATTCAATTCACTTCCTCCTCTGTCATACTCATCCAGCCTCGCTGACCTCCTTGCTGTTCCTTCAGCAAGCAGGGCCGCTACATGATCTCTTTACCTAAAACGATATTCCTTTTAACATCTGCACATCTCTATCCCTCCCTTAAGCCTTCCTCAAAATTCATCCCAGCAAGTAGTCATCCAGGCACCATATCTAAAATTTCAATCCCATCCTGTTACTTCATCTCCCATTTCCTTGCTGTTTTTTTCTTCCCCCGAGGAGTTATCACCTTCCAAATGTTGCATATTTTGTATATAATTTAATTTAATTTCTATTTCTCTCACTAGAGTATAAGCTTTGGGGCTGGAATTTCTGTTTTATTCATTCCTGATACCTCAGCACCTAAAATCATGCCCCAAACATAGTAGATGTTCAAAAAATATTTCTTGAATGAATGAGTGGTTTTCCTTAGCACACTAGGAAAATAATAATTTTTATGAGAATTTGGCCTAATATCTAAAGGTTACATAGACTTTTGTTCATATTTTTGTCATGTTTTTTTATAACGGTTCCTGTTCTCAATATGTGATAAAGGTAGACAACGCCATTGTATTTCAATGTCAAAAGTGAATTTTATCTATTGTTTTGTATAGAGTAGATGAAAATATGAGAAAATAAATTAGTGGATTGAAACGCAGCACACCTAATCTCAGAAAGATTTCCCAGAATGACTTTACTGATTTGATGTTTAAATAAAACATCTTCATTTATTTAGTGATTGTTCATTGATTACTATGAATGTGCCATCACTCATTTAAAAGCTGAGAGTAAAAAGATAAATAAGACCCAGGCCCTAATTAGGAGGGCTGTACAGAATCTGTTCTGACTTTACAATTTCCATCTTTGTAGAATTGTGAGGAAGAAGCAGGAAGCAAAGGGTAAGGAGGAGGAAAATGAGGAAGAAGATAAAAAAAAAACAGGGAGAAGGAGGAGGAAGATCAATCATTAATATTTGTAGAACTAAATTTCTAAGCAAACAGAAATTTATGAATCTCTTAGTAGCTAAATGAACAATGCATTTTAATGAACAAAGGCAGCCCTAAAATGACACTTTGAAAATTCTTCAAAGGTCCATACTGTGTGTGTGTGTCTCTCTCTCTTTTTGATTTTTCTCTTCCAGTCAAAATCTTTTCGTTTTTATTTTTTTTTCAATTGTTCAAGAACAGTTGTCTCCATTTGCCCATCACCATTCCCTCACCCACCCTCACCTCCCACCCTCAGTCCTTCACCTTTTGGCTTTCTCCATTGGTCTTTTATAACATGTTCCCTGATGATTCTTCTCCTTATTTCCCCCCAAATCACCCTCACTCATCCCTTCTGGTTACTGTCAACTTGTTCCTTATATCAATGTATCTGGTTATATTTTGCTTGCTTGTTTGTTTTGTTGACTAGGTTCCACTTATAACTGAGATCATATGGTATTTGCCTTTCACCAAAGTCAATATTCAGAAATTTAAGGTATTTTTGTATACCAACAACAAAATCTCAGAAAGAGAAATCAGGAAAAACATACCATTTGCTATAGCAACAAGAAAAATAAAGTACCTAAGAATCAACCTAACCAAGGAGGTAAAAAACCTGTACTCGGTAAACTACACAACACTGAAGAAAGAAATGAAGGAAGACACAAATAAATGGAATCATATACTGTGTTCATGGATTGGAAGAATTGGCATTATCAAAATGTTCATACTACTCAAAGCAATTTATAGATTCAACACAATCTCTATTAAAATACCAATTACATATTTCATATATATAGAACAAATATTTCAAAAATTTATGTGGAATCATAAAATTGCTGAGACCCCAAATACTCTCAGCAATTTGAAAACGAAGAAAAAAATAGGAGGGATAACAATCCCTGACATCAAACTATGTTACAAGGCCACTGTAATCAAACCTGTCTGACTGGCATAAGAACAAAGACCCATATTGTGTCTTACTTTTGTTCTAGCTTTCACACAA
Source organism: Micronycteris hirsuta (assembly GCA_004026765.1). Lineage (NCBI taxonomy): Eukaryota > Metazoa > Chordata > Mammalia > Chiroptera > Phyllostomidae > Micronycteris > Micronycteris hirsuta. The sequence continues at coordinate 9,650 of PVJI01028931.1, forward strand.
TTGTTATCCAGTTCAACTTTGGAGTAACAGTACAGGTGATTAAGAAGCCTTAACAAGGCTTCTGTCATTCTGCTAGCTGGATACAGAATGCATTCAGTATAAGGAGTTTTCATAAAAAGGATGATTACATATTTACCATCATAGGTTTCTTTTTTTTTTTTTTAATTGAATTTATTGGGGTGACATGGTTAACACATTTATACAGGATTCAGGTGTTAAATTCTATATGGAGTAGAAGTAATGCCTTCTTGGGTGTGATTGGTAGGGTAATAATATCAGTGTAATAATTTATAGTTTTAATTTGAACATTTCACCTAAAATGATATATGATGTGTTTGAGTGTGGCATTGTTATGTTACAGAATTACATGTTTGTGACTTTATAATAAAAGCTTTTGTAATAAAAAGGGGTGTTATTTATGCTGGACCCTGTATATCTTCAGTATATTACATTGCGGGCCCACTACCCCAAGATAAACCTTTTTCTATCACCATTTATTCCCTCTCTACCCTATTCTACCCACCCCCCATCACCCTTTCCTTCTGGTAATCACCATAATGTTGTCTGTGCCTATGAAGTTTTGTTTTTTTTTCTGAAACTTTTTACCTTTTTTATCTAATCCTTAACCACCCTCCCTCTGATGTCTGTCAGTCTGTTCTCTAGCTACAAGTCTGTCTTTCACTTGTTAGTTTATTTTGTTCATTAGGTTCCACACATGAGCAAAATCAGTTGGTACTTGTCTTTCTCTGACTGGCTTATTTCACTTAGCATGATGCTGTCCATGTCCATCCACGGTGAAGCAAAGGGTAAGTTTTCCTTCTTTTTTATGGCCAAACAGTGAAAATACACCTCAGTTTTTTATGCACCTCAGTCCATTGTACAAATGCACCTCAGCTTTTTAATCTACTCATCTACTGATAGACACTTGGACTGCTTCCAAATCTTGACTACTGTAAATAATGCTACAATGGACATAGAGGAGCATATATTCTTTCAAACTTGTGTTTCAGGTTTATTTGGATATATTTTCAGAATTAGATTTGCTGAGTCATAAGGCAGTTCCATTTTTAACTTTAAGGTAACTCCATTCTACTTTCCACAGTGTCTACACTAATTGCAATCCCACCAATAGTGCATGAGGGTTTTCTTTTCCCTACATCTTTGCCAACACTTGTTTTTTATTGATTTATTGATGATAGCCACTCTGACAGGTGTGAGGTGATGGCTCATTGTGTTCTACTTTACATTTTTCAGATGATTAGTGATGTTGAACATCTTTTCATATACCCACTGGCCAACTGTATGTTCTCTTTGGAAAAATGTCTATTCAGGCCTTTTGCCACTTTTTAAAATTGGATTGTTTATTTTCTTGGTGTCAAGTTGTGAGTTCTTACAGCACAATTGACAATAGTCAAGTGCTGGAAGCAACCTAAGTGCCCATCAGTAAATGAGTGGATAAAAATCTATGGCACATTTACACAATGGAATACTGTGCAGCAGAAAGAAAGAAGGAGGTCCTACTCTTTGCAAGAGCATGGATGGAACTGGAGAGCATTATGCTAAGTGAAATAAACCAGGTGGTAAAATACAAGCACCATATGATCTCACCTACAAGTGGAAACTAGTCAACAAAACAAACAGGCAAGCAAAATATAACCAGAGGCATTGAAACAAAGAACAAACTGACAGTAACCAGTGGGGATAATGGGAGGAAATAGGGGAAGGGCTGTGAATGAACATGTATAAAGGATCCATGGACAAAACCAAGGGAATAGGTTCAAGGGTGGGAGGCAGGCATGTGTGGGACAGGAGGGGCATGTTGGGTGGAAAATGGAGTCAACTGTACTTGAACAACAATAAAATAAGTGATAATAAATAAATATAAATAAATAATATGAACAAAAAGGAAAAAAGAAGATATTAATCCCTTATCAGATGTGTCATTGACAAATATGTTCTCCCATTCAGCAGGTTGTCTTTCCCTTTTGTTGATGATTTCCTTTGCTGCGCAAAAATATTTTAGTTTTATCTAGTCCCATTTATTTTTTCTTTTATTTCCCTTGCCCTAACAGATATATCAGAAAAAAAAAATATTGCTACAAGAAATAGCTGAGATTTTACAGCCTATGTTTTCCTCTAGGATTTGATGGTTTTCAGTTTAATATTTAAGTTTTTAATTCATTTTGAGTTTATTCATTCTTCTATTATTGCGTATGGTGAAAGAAAGTAGTCTAGTTACAGTTTTTGCATGTATCTGTCCAATTTTTCGTGACATCAGTTATTGAATAGAATATCTTGACCTCATTGTATTCTCTTGCCTCCTCTGTCAAATATTAATTGACCATATAGGTGTGGGTTTATTTCTAGGCTCTCTATTCTCTTCCTTTGATCTGTATGTTTATTTTTATGCCAGTACCATGCCATTTTGATTACTACAGCTTTGTAGTATCATTTTATATTTTGCTGTTCTTTCTCAAGATTGCCATAGCTTTTTTACTGCTGTGTAGTATTCCATTGTCTAAATAAATTTTGTGACAGCATGGGTGGAAGTGGAGACTATTATGCTAAATGAAATAAGCCAGAGAATTAAAGACAAATACCATGTAATCTCACTTATAACTGGAATCTAATGAACACAGAAAATAAGTGAATAAAACAGAATCAGAGGCACAGAAACATGCAATAGACTGACAGATGTAAGAAGGATAGGGGAGATTGGGAGTGGTTGAAAGAAAGTGAAGAGATTGGGCAAATAACATACATGCATCATCCATGAATATGAAAAATGGTGTGGGGATTGACCGTGAGGGGTTAGGGTAGGAGAAAAGGGGGAAAATTGGGCCAACTGTAATAGCATAAACATTAAAAAAGGACTCAATTTAAATATATGTACCTATTAAATATACACATATATATATATGATTGCTATGGCTATTTAGGGTCTTTTGCAGTTCCTATAAAGTTTTGGAATATTTGTTCTAGATCTGTATAGTATGCCGTTGATGTCTTGGTAAGAATTGCTTTGAATCTATAGATCACTTTGGGTAGTATGGATGTTATAATGATGTTAATTCTTCCTATTCATGAACAGGGTATATGCCTGTGGTTATTTGTATTTTCTTCAATTTCTTTCTTCACTGTCTTTCATTTTCTGAATACGTATCTTTTACCTACTTGTTTAAATTTGTTTCTAGGAATTTTATTTTATTTTCTTGATCCAATTGCAAATTGGTTGTTTTCTTGCTTTCCCTAATAGTTCATTATTGGTATATAAAAATGAAATTGAATTCTGGATATTTATTTTGTGTCTTGCTATTTTACTGAATTTTTTTAGCAGTTCTAGTAGTTTTTGTATGTGTGGAATCTGTAGGGTTCTCTATAATAAACATCATGTCATCTGCAAACAATGATGGTTTACTTCTTTTTCTTCCAATTTTGATTTTTAAAAATATTTCTTCTTCTTTTCTTTCTAAAAACAATATTTTATTTATTTATTTTTAGAGAGGGGAAGGGAGGGAAAAAGAGAGGGAGAGAAACATCAATGTGTGGCTGCCTCTTGAACACCCCCTACTAGGGACCTGGCCTGCAACCCAGGGGTGGGCCCTGACTCAGAATCAAATTGGTGACCCTTTGGTTCACAGGCTGGCACTCAATCCACTGAGTCACACCAGCCAGGGCTCTTCTTTTCTAATGGTTGAGGCTAAGACTTCCAGTTCTGTGCTGAATAATAGTGCTGAAAGTCATAATTCTTGTCTTGTTCCCAGTCTTAAGGAAAACACTAGTAGTTTTCTGCATTGTGTATAATGTTCACTGTGGGTTTGTCACATATAGCCTTTATTATATTGAGGTATGTACCCTTTATTCCCATTTTTGCTGAATTTATCATAACTGGGTGCTGGATTTTATCAAATGCATTTTTTTTTGTATTTATTGATATGATCATGTAGTTTTTATACTTAATTTTGTTTATATGATATATCATGTTTATTGATATGGGAATATTATACCAACCTTGCATCTCTGAAATAAAATCACACTTGATCATGGTATATGGTCTTTTTAATTTATTACTGGATCTGGCTTGCTAATATTTTATTGAGGATTTTAGCATTTATGTTCATCAGGGATATTGACATATAATTTTCCTTCTTTGTGTGTCTTTATCCAGTTTTGAAATTAGGATGATGCTGGCCTTGTAAAGTGAATTTAAGGATATTTCTTCCTCTTGCATTTTTTGGAATAGTTTGAAAATGAAAGATGTTAGTTCTTTGAATGGTAAAATTCTCCTGTGAAGCCATCCAGTCCAACTTTCTTTTGTTTAGAATTTTTTGATTAATGCTTTAATTTCACTAGGTGCAATCTCTCTATTCAGATTTTCTGATTCTTCCTGATTCAGTTTTACAAGATTGTATGTTTCTAGGAATTCATTCATTTAGTCCCGATTATCCAAGTTGCTAGCATATAGGTGTTTGTACCAGATAGTTTTTTTGATACATGGTTTGCCATCTTAGTGAGAAGCCCTAACTTGATTTTCTTTCTGGGTATGTGTGTTTGTATGCAAAGAGAAAAGGGACTTACTAGAAGAAGAATGATAATTACAGTCCCAATATTTCCTCATAGGCACATAATAATTGCTGTTAGCAATGCACTTTTCTAAAGTTCAAAGCTATAGCATAAGTAAAATAGATGTGTATAGATATCAAGGCAGCCAGTAAAATTAAAACAAATATTCTTAAGTCTCTCCTTAGAGATGCACACAATTAATTGAAGACAGATAATTGCATGTGTAATGGCTTCTTATATGCTAAGTACCTGTTTACAAATCAAATTATTCAATTTGGAATCTCAAGTGTGTGCTGTATGCTCAATTAACCCCTTATGGCTTGCATAAACATCTAGTTTGTTACAATGAGGACTTCAATATTTTAAATTCGTTTAAATTATAATACAAATCTATACAACAGAGTGAAGTAAAAATCTGTTATCATTTCCTAAGCTAAGGGATGTAACTTATCAAGTGATGCTCGGAGTCATCTGCTGCTATTGTTTGAGGCTCACAGATTTATTTGTGAAACCTGTATTTAAATAAGTTCTCTATGAAAATGACACTCTAAGAGATATTGTAAAACATGTTTTATAAAAATATGAAAGGCAATTTTCTAAAGACATTTGGGAGTGAAAGCCAAGCTGCTGCCAAACTTGAAAAGTATGTGTATTTTCCATTTAATCGTTCATTCCTTTGAAAGTACAGCATACAAAAAATACGGCATACATAAAGTATCAGGGAAGGTGTCCAGAGAAAAAAGGTGTGATCTCTGCATGTGACACAGGATTAGATGACTCTGATCCGTAACTCTAAATACTGTAGGAGGTGTAAAGCATGGAGCTATGAGCCCAAATGCTGGTCACACAGGGTTTACAATCAACCAGCTCCGTACCTCAGGAAATAAGTGACATTTGTGTCATCGCTTCTAGCCTTCGTTTTCTTATTTCTGAATGCGGACCATTATAGAGCAATGTGAGAAAAGTAAAATGTTTCACATAGTCTAAAAACTCACAGAAAAACAAAATATATGTCATTCGATGACTTAAGAAAAGTAAGTTTCTATTTTGCCATGGCTTAATTTTCATCATTTTTACAGATAAGTACAAGAAGATAAGAAGACATTCTACTATATTTACAGATTAATAAAATAAGACTCATATCTGGGTAACAAAAGGCACAGGCCCAAGAAAATTCTTTTGTAGGTAGAACAAAAATAATTGAGGATAAGATTATCATTCATTTGTTGAAAGAAGATTCTTCCCTTGAAGGTTGTGTGAACATATGGCTAAATAAATGACAGAAAAATATGGTAAGAGGGCAAATTATAGAATGTATGCAGTGGTTAAAATTATATTTATTACTCATTTATGGATTTGAGGCTTAGTTTAAAAGCAAAAGATAATGCCTTTGGTAGGAAGAATGTGGTAAACACTAGGGAAAATAATTTGAGTTGTTTTCCTTTGTTATTTATATTCTATTAGACTCTCCCACTTAAAAGAAATGATTCCTCTCTCCAGATGAAAACAAATGAAAATCATCATATAAAACATGGGAAGAAGATAGAACATATACCTATTTTATTTTTATATTGTCCTTTACAAAGGCTCTGTTTGTAATAGAATTTAGTTTGCCTTTTCTAAAAGTAAGTAAAAATGAAGATGTATCCCTGGCATTGGTATGCCCAAGCATAGGAGACT
>PVJI01028932.1:0-15889 GCA_004026765.1 Micronycteris hirsuta
GGATGGGGAGAGGTGCCAAGAATTGGAGAAGCAGAGTCCCCAAGTGAAATCACTTGGCAGCTGCTAGGGAGTCTCCAAATTCGCATCCCGGAACCCCCTAGTACAGGCAGCCAACAGGACTCTCTGCCAAATACCAAGACTTACCAGAGAGTTCCAAAGTCTGTTCCACCGGGAAAGTCGGTGTTCATGCTGCCTGTCACTACCAAAAACAATAAGTAGAGACAAAGATTAAATCTTTATGGGTGCTTTATTCAGATGCCGGCAATGTGAGACGATGGTGGGTTCTGTACCCTTAAAAACAGTCTTAACATCTCATTTCAAACCAACTATTTTATAATGAGAAGCAAGGATGGGTTTGGAAAAAGGTTAATTGGATAGAAGGGTAGGTAAGGGGTTTGGAGAAAAAAGGTTAACTGGATAAGAGTTGCAGTCTGGTAGCGATTTTTCTAGTACTTATTTATCTGTTGACCAAAAATTCTTTAACTGCAACATGAGCATTCCCTCCCTAGAACACAATGGCACAGACACCCTCCCGATGGCTTGCAGAGCCCCTGGGGTCAAAGGTTGAATTGCTTGTCCACCTCCTGAAGTTACAAGGCCATGCATTCCAGTTCATGGGAACAACACTTTCCACATGCATTAGTCACCTGGGCTAAAATCTTTAACTCTTGAGTTACCGCTTTAATCATGTAAGCCTATCAACTAAGGCTAAATCTTTAACTTGTGTTCCTCTATAATAAAGAGCCTCCTTATTCTATTGGGCTTTCCCAGATAATTAAGGATAATCTTCCCAGTCAAGGTCCTTAACTTGCAAAGTGGTGTAAGTTAACATCACAAGTTTCACGGAGGGCCATGATCCCACACCACCATGTTGTGTTCTTTTCATGTTTCTTCACTTGAAGTTTGTTAAGCTTCTTGCATCTGTGGGTTTGTAGTTTTCCTTAAACATGGGGGAAAATAGACAAAAAGTCTATTTAGTTTTTTCCATAAAACAAAAGATGCATTTTTCATTTTCACCAATAATTTTTTTTTATTTGGATATATTGAGTATGTTGGCTATCTCCCTCCATTGGCTTCTGGAGGCCAGGGGTGCTGTTAAACATCTTCTGATGCACAAGACAGCGCCGTAGCAAAGAGTTATTTGGTCAAAATGTCAGTAGTACCAAGAGACTTCATAAGCCACTTTTGACACATTCAATCAGTCACGGTACCTTCTCCATACCCTCACAAATCTTTTTTTTGCATTTCAATTGTGTTTTTACCTTTCTTGAAATAATAAAGCATAATACATTGAAAATGTTGCCTATTTTCTTCCATCTTCAATATTAATGTCTGCACAAAAATTCGCCAATTTTGATGGTTTTTTTAATGCATGCTGATATGACAGCTGTCATAATACAATCAAACAAAATTGTTTTGAATGGAGTCAAAGACAACCAAGCACTACTAGAGCCATTGTACAGAAAAAACTAAAAGAACTTTTTGGCCAACCCAGTATTTCTTCAAAATTTGTTTTCCATTTTGTAGCCTACCTTTTCTGTTGTGACTCCACTACTTATATATGAGACTGTTTGATAGGCTTCTTGGGCCAATTTGTGCTCTATTCCTTGTTTTCGTTCCTCTCTGTTGGTAGTTTCTACTGCTTGTCTTTAAGTCCAACGATCTTTTTGCTGTTAGTGTCTAATTTGCTGTTAATCCATCCAGTGTATTTTTCATTTCAGATACTGTATTTTCATCTCTAGAAATTCCATTTAGGTCTGTCTTATATCTTCAGTTTTTTTCTTATTGTGTTCATATTTTCTTTTGCCTTCTTGAACATATGGAATAGATTTACAATAGATATTTTAATATTTTGTCTGCTGATTCTAACATGTGTAATTGATTTTCTCTTAGATAAGGATTATTTGTCCTGCTTTTTGCATGCCTGGAAAGTTTTGATTGGAGGTCAAATATTCTGAATTTTATGTTGCTGAGTGTTATATTTTGTTGTTTTCCTTTCACTATTGTTGGTCTTTGTTTAGAGACATAGTTAAGTCCTTGAAATGAGTTTTAATCATTTTGAGGTTTGCTTTTAAGATTTGTCTTGTCTGGACCAGAAGAGCTTTTAAGCTAACCTAATTTGGCCCCACTTCTAAGGCAACAGCCCTTGTCAGTGTCTAACCAATATCTCACATACTGGGAAATCTTTTCATTTGGTCTGGTGGATGAACATGACTTCCTCCTAGCTATGCTTTAATTCCAGTAATGTTTATGTTCATTCCTTCTGTCGGTTCATCTCTGGCTTTGTTTCTTCATATGCCTGCTTTAAATAATTTTTCAGCTGAAGCTGTAAGGAGACCTCTCCTCACAGTGGTCTCTTTTCTCAGCTTCCTTCTCTCCGTGACTGTGCTGCAGGAATTCTAGCTACCTTGGACTCCTTGGGCTTTCAACTCATGAAACTGTTGGGCTCTGTTTTGGTTCCTTTCCCTGTGCTGTAGCCTCTCCAGTCAGTAAAGCAGGGTAATAACAGGCTTCTTGCAGATCGCAGCACGGCACTACCCATTGTCTAATCATTGAAAACCATTATTTTACACATTTCATCTGATTTTTTTAACTGTTGAAAGTATGAGGGCAAATCCAGAACCTATTACTTCATCGTGGCAGAAAGTTTTCAGTAATTTTTTAAGTATAAAAACAAATATATCTTAAACATACCTATTTATTTAACAAACCATTTAAAAGCACTTAAACAGCCAGCTCCTCAGTACTGGCTTCTCCTGTCCTTATCTCGGCAATAGATGGGTCTGCAGATCAAAGGCCAATCTCAATTAAGGAGCAGAAAGACTACCAACAGCCTCATTCTTCCTCTCCAATCCAATGAGATTCAGAATTTGAGTAGATGGCTCATAGTCATCTCATAACTGTGCATCCTGCTACCCCTCAGTCACTCTAGTCCCAGGGCTGAGTTTCCATGGTCCTGTCTGCTCAGTGTGATCCTACCTGCCATAAATAAAGCTGATTGTAGTAGAGCTGGGCCAATCAGTGGACAGAAATTGGGATAGAATCTATCTACTTACCTACTTACCTACCTATCTACATACATATTTATCTAGAGAACAGTTTGCAAAACACAAAGGGCAATAAAGAGATTCAGAGTCTGTGTGGCTAGGCGACAACATGTGAGCTGGAGCGAGGAGCTGCCACATTCTGTGTGGACCAAGATGAGTCCTACACAGGCACATAGAGAAAATAATGCAGCACATATACATTGAGAAGCAGAGACGGCAGAACACGACCTGAATTCCTTATGAGTTTCCTGTTCTTCCTTCCAATCCTTTCTTGAATTCCTGCCCTTGGGTCCTATGATACCTCTTTGTGCTCCACTCCTTTCCTAAAACTAGTTTGCAGAGACCTGTTACCTCCCATAGACCTGGAATTTGTGTTGCTCAGAGCCAACTACTAGGATTCTACACTTCTGAGTTTCTTTGCTGCCTGTCAAATTTGGAAAACACCTATTGTCCTCTGATTGATGCTTTTTCTACCACCGTGTATTTCAGTTTCTAAGATTAGCTTTTCTCTGGTCCTGTTACTCTCTCTTATCCTTGCCAGCTTCTCCTGGGTCACTAAAGTCCTGCCCCAAACCTCAGTGATCGCAGCCCTTCTGCCTCATCTGTGCCCTGGCCTCCAGCACGAGGCCCATCTGACTCAAGGGCTCCCATCCAGGACTCTAGGCTCCTGTGCGCCTGCCTGACAGCAATGTGATGAATCACACCGAGGAGGCTGCCACTCTTCCTACTTTCAAGGCCAGGTCCCAAGGTGACATAGATTTTCCTTCTGACATAACTTCTGGGGCAAAGCAGGCTGCCACGCTTTGTGATATTCTTCTTTCCGATGCAGCCAAAGTCATGGGAGGAGTTTGGCAGAGAGGGAATGAGTATCATTCATCATGCCTCCCTCTTTCCCTCAAGAGAGCACCTAGCTAATGCCAACCTATATAAAAAGGTATAATCGAACACATTAATAATGAAGGCTGCATTATGCTATTTTCCAGGGTTGCAGACACACTGAAAGCTGGAACTTTCAGAATAAAAATGGACTCGTATTGCCTCCTATATGTTGAGTATGTATTATTATGAGAACTCTTTTTCCTTTCACACACCCATGTTTCTCAGCAGCTGACAATAAATTTGCTAAGTCCTGACACAAAACAATTTTTAGCAAGAAGGTGCATGAGGGAAGTTATAGTGGGTTATTAAAGTAGAGGAGAAAAACCTAAATATTGCTGAACTGGTAATAAATGAAACCTTAAAATGAGTAGTTAGATAGCCTAAGAGTACTGATTAGAGAAATAAAAAGATTAGAAGATTCCACATGAATTTGGATTATAATTATGAAACTTTCGCAAATTTATCCACATTCAATAGATATGAACATTTTTTAAAGAAGAGAAGCTTTTTATGTCTCTAGTGAGTTTCAAGCTTTTGTTTTGCATTTTATGAACTAAAAAGCCAAGATAAACTTTTGTCCTGTAATATGCATTTCGATCCAAACAAGAAAGACATTAAAATAAAAAGTACATTATAACCAACTTTAAAAAATGACTACTTAACTTCAAATTCCACTTAGTAACAGTAAGAAAAAGCAGCCATGGAGATGAATAAACAATGCACAGATAACTAAATACAAACACAAATAAATGCTGTGTATGAAAATATGTTCAACCCTTTTAACAAAGATGCAAACTGATATCACCGCATGGTACTGTTATGTCTCCATCACAGCAAAAAAAGTTTTAAAAAGATAATATTTGATGCCAGTAAAGATACATTGAAATAGTTGCTCATATATTGCTGATGAGAGTGTAAATTGACACAACCTTCTCAGAACAAATTTGGCAATAGGTATGAAGAATAGTAAACATGTTCATTCCTTTTGACCCATGATTTTCTCTTCAGAGATTCTATTCTGGGAAATAATCTTAGATATGGGCCAGGATTTATGCACAAAAGTGTTTATAACAGCAAACTATATAAAATATTTTGTGTCAGAATGAATTTAGCTCTAAGTACCAGAAATTCTGACATTAGCTGACTTAAGTGAAGAAGAAATCTATTTTACATAACAGGAAGTACAGAGCAGAGGTAGGCTTCAGGGTTCCTCAGTACTGCAAACAAACTAGGTTTCACTCATTTTTCCTGCAGTTTTCAGAGCTGGCAGAAAATAAGATGGCTGCGCATCGCAGTTCACAATGTCTCCGAGAAGAAGAGAGACCGTTTCTTCCTATGGCCGTGCTTAGGTGGGAGGAAATTGCCCCACATCTTTTCTGTTAGAACTTCCCTTCACATTGGTGGCTACAAGTGGCCATATGCCATTTCTGAACCAATCACTGGGAAAGAGAATTATATTATTCTCAGACCGATCAGGTCCACTCCTGAAGCTCGTGATAGAATTATTTCTTTTCGAGGTGCACAGTTACGTGAAAGAGGAGTTTATCTCTGAATAAACCATTGTACTTTTTGGAAGGCAGAAAGGGCAACCAAAACTGCACATTGTACATACATTTAAACACATTAAACTAGCAGTTTGGTAAAATAAATTATGGTACATTCATGCTGTGTAGTAGATGATGGCCTGGGCATTATAAATATTGTGTTTAAAGAATGCTTAACATAGGAAACTTCTCATGCTATAATGTTGTCTTAGTCTGCTAGGGCTGCCATAACAAAATTCCACAGACTGGGTGGGTTAAACAATGAAAATTCACTTCTCACAGTCCTGGAGGCTGCGAATTCCAAGATCAAGGTGCTGGCTAAATCAGTTCCTCGTGAGAGCTCTCTTGCTGGCTTGTAGATGGCTGCCTTCTTGCTGTCCTCACAAGACCACACGAGAGAACAAACTCTCTGGTGTCTCATCCTATAAGGGAGCTAATATCATCATGAGGGCCCCACCCTCGTTATCTTCAAATATCACCACACTGGGGACATAAACATTTCATCCATAACAAATGTTATGTCAAAAAAAGGAAATTAGAAAACTACATACCCATTATATTATATAATACATATGCATACACGTTAGTATATAAAGAAAGAAATAGGGAAGAAATGACAAAATGTTAGCTGTGGGTATCTCTGTATTAAAAAATTATTGGTGATTTTCATTGTCTTCTCTATTTTTTTCTATATATTTTTATCTTTTTCTACATAGGTACACATAGAAAATAATAAAAGTAATTTTATTCATAAAAATTCCACTCATATTTGAGGTTAATGGCAGCTCTAATTTTAGAAAAGTCAATCCTCTACTTCTAATTACTCACTGTGTGTGGTACAGTATTTTAATATTTAATGACCTCTGTTTCTAAGAGTACAGGTTGAGGTCTATGGTGAAATCCTCCTTTATAAGTCCATGGCTCAATGGCCTTCTGACTAGCTATTGCCATACTAACACATTTGACTAAGTTGGACCTTTCCAGTATCAGCTTGATACACGCTCATTCAGCTCTCTTAGCATCTATCCGAGGCTTACCGTAAAGGGACACTGGAGGAACTGGCTAGGAAAAAGTGCAAGGATTGGAAAAGGCTTTTAATGGAACCCTTGTGACAGGCAGGTAGTGTCACCAGTTATCCCAGTTTGTCCAAGGCAGGGAGGCTTCCCAGGATTGGAACTTTCAGAGATAAAACCAGGGAAGGAGTCCTGGAAAAGCTGGGATGGGTTGGTCTCCCTAGTCACAGTTCCAAAACTGCTCGGGCCAAGAACACCTGAGTTTCACTGAAAAATGACTGGGGGAGCTAAAATATATTCGTTTTGGTTTTTGGGGTTCACCCTGTTTTCTTATTAAAATCTCTCTTGGAGCATTCCAAGCTGTTCTGTTATGCTACTAAGGAATGGAATTTTTTGCAATTTTTCAGCCAACAGTCAAGGGAAGCAGAAAGACTCAAGAGGCTGGGTGGGGTGGCAGCATCAGGAAACCCTTAGGAGAAAAAAAAAGTAAAGCTCAGTAGGGAGGGGCCTTTGTTACTTAGATATCTAGAGAAATCTTGTCCATTGGAAAATTTCTTTTTAAAAAAATCAAGGATTTGATCTTTTGATAATGTCTACTACCCAAATTTTTATTTATCTTTATCCTTGCTTTCAGTTCTCTTAAATCTGTTGTCATGAGCACATCATAAACTGACTAGCTCAACCCTAATTTTAACACAGGTCTCATATTCATGTATAGAGATTATGTGCAAAGCCATACCTAGTTTTGGCAGCATTACAAAAATAAATGGCCCCTTTAATTTTAATTTTAATATTATTTTGTATTAGTTTCAGGTGTACAGCATAGTGGTTAGACAACTGTATATTTTAGTAAGTGTTCCCTCAGTATTTCCAGTACCCACCTGGCACCACATATAGTTATTACGATGTTACCGACTATATTTCCTATGCTGTACTTTACATCCCCATGACTACTTTGTAACTACCAATCAATACTTCTTAATTCCTTCACCATTTTTACCAGTCCCCTAAACCCCCTTCCCTCTGTTCTCCAGAACTATAAGTGTTTCTATTTTATTTGTTCATTTATTTTGTTCTTTAGTTCCACATATAAGTGAAATCACATGGTATTTTTTTTTTTTGTCTCACTTATTTCACTTAGCACAGTGCCTGCTGGGTCCACCCATGGTTTTGCAAATAGTACGATTTCATTCTTTTTTTTTTTTTTTAATGTACAGAGACCTATTCTTTTTCAATAAATGTGACTATCAGAAACGTCAATAAAAAAAACTTCGAATGTGAAAATCCCTACATAGCTAACAATAGCATACAATCATTTAAGAATATGACAGTTAAAAGATTATTTCTAAAATGAATGATCACTATGTGAATGAGAAAAGGTCCATGTACTAAACCCGACAAGCCCAGGGAGGCCTGCATGGCGGCCTTACAGACTCAGAGACCAAAAGCAACCACATAGAGTGGCCAAACATAAAAATTACTAACTAAGAGCAAGTCATGGCAGATATCACATCCTAGTCCTATAGCCTCCTTCACAGAGGTCAGTCTTCATCTTAGGTGAGCCTGTCTATTGTCCTTTTGCATCTAAGATAACATACCTTTGAAATGTCAGAGTAATTTCCTTTTCCAGAGCACTCAGGGTACACTTACTGCACCAGAGCAGATCACTGAACCCCTCCTTTTCTTGTTCCCTGAACAGCATCTCTATGTGCTGTGAATGATAATTATTAACTATCCTGTACCCACAAATGTAAAAGAAGTATGTGTCTCTCTGTTTTACTTTTTATCTAATCCCAGATTTCCCCACTTTGTTTTCTCTTGCTGTTATTGGTGGAAGTGGGGTTCTTGCTGTGTAGCATAAAAAGAATTTCCTGAGACCGGCATGGGAGGCTGGGGCTCTGTGGCATGGTTTATTGGTGATGTGCAATTAAGAGAGCTCCCCTCCTGACTTCCCAATGTCCCATCTCTGTCCATCTCACCATGGAAAAAGTCCAGCCTTGTCTTCAGTAGGGCCAGGATGAAGGGCAGTGCCCAGAGTTTATGTTCCATATTTAAGTTCAGTCCATTCCAGCACCCAGCTAGCTTAGCATGTTTTCAGCTGCGGTCCATGCTGTGCCTTAGTATTCAGGCTCCCTCATGGAGGTCATGGGCTGCATTGTTGCTAAGGCCATGAGGCCATGGAAAGAACAGGCGTGTGCACTGTGCAAGTGTGGGTCATAAGCAAGGGAGAGAGAGAGAGAGAGAGGAAGAAGGAGAGGGAAGGGAGGTGGGAGCAAGCACACTCTTCTTTGTTCCCCTGGGGATATAACCAGGAGCTTGGGTTTGGGACAGACCAGGTGCTTTCTCAAAATGACCAATCAACTTCCTAAATTTTTTCAGGCTTTGGATAGGGCCCATCCCCCAGTTAGATTTATAGGCTTTTATGGTCCAGGACCTCCCCCTGCAATCCCCCAACAATCAGGGGGGAAGGGAGGAGTGTTAATCTTCTTGGAGCAATGCTATGATCCCCTGGAGTGTGAAGAGCTGTAGCTTCTTGGCAATGCAAACAGACTCCTGCTTCCTAGTTTTTAAACTCAATGTCTAGTCTCTTTTGCTCTCTTTCTCAGTATCTAGCTAAACACCGATGGTAACATTGCCTCCTTAATCTATCACCAATGGATTTCATGTAACCCCCTTTGTGTTTCCTCTTTTGATTCTAATGTATAAAATAAGTTGCAAAACTGACATTTTCCAGAGCATTTTCTCAATCTATTAAGATTTTGCTTCCCAGCACTTGTCATCAGTTTGGCTCAAATAAACCCATAAAAATTCTCTACAGGTTTGGACATTTCTCAGTGACAACTATAATTTCAGTATTGGATCCTACTGAGAAAAAAAGGTATTTAATATTAGATTTACTACTCCAATCAAGTCAACGACACTGAATGGGTGGTTAAATTCAGAGTCTAATGATTTAGGCTAATGAGATGTATGCACTTTGTTCTCTTGAATTAGCATGTGTATGCACATCTAGTAGCATCGTGATGTTTCCTGTGTTTGTTAAGTGAACCAGTCTGTTCTTAGAGTGTGTGGCAGGAAAATATGTTTGAGAAATTTACCTCTACTTTTTTTCTTTTCATTTCTTCTATTCCCTTTCTCTCTATTCAGGGTAAGTGTTCGTTTGATGAGATGAACTATTCTTGGTATTCAAGCAGATTTAGTCATAGTCCACTGACAAGAAATTTTATTGTGCCCCAAATATGGCATAGAAGCTGCCGAGAGCTGCTGGTCTAGCAGAGGCTGTGCTAACCAGCACAATGAACCAGTCTGCAATAAACCGGGTGGGTGGACAATTGCTATTCAGAAGGCTCCATCTTGGCCCTGAGTGGCTGGAACCATCCCCAGTTTGTGGGAGGTAGGTAAGGGAAGGAGTGAGTTCTGTAGGTAGAAAGTAACACTCTCCAAAAAGACTATTTAAATTTTCTGAGGCAGAGCAACATGGGGATTGACCAAGATGGCCTTAACACTCCCCTCATTTCGACTAAACTTCAGACAAGCTTCTTCCTGACCATAGGCTCCTGATGGCTTTATTTTAGAGTACTTACTTTAGAAAGGTGGGAATTGTAAATCCTTTTTCTGCCTCTTTGAAATTTTCTACAACCCAGGAATGCCTTACTTAAGGCTATGAGAGGCTTCTCTTTAAAATATAATGATTAAGAAAGATAGAGCCCCTATATGGAAGTCTCTGGGGGAGGATAGGACAGCAATTAATAAATACAAATTATGACTGGACCACTTCCATTCTGAGGCTGACCCTGTGAGTATGAGGTGACATTCAGGTTCTGGAAACGCCCAGGAAAAATTTTAAGGACAAGTTGGAGTGAAAACAAAGGACGTTTTGTTTGGGGAGAGAAAAAGAAAGAGGCCAGAGCAAAGTGCCGCTGCGAAAGGAGGGAAAAACTTGTGTCTGAGTAGACACAGGCCAACTCACAAGTGAGCTGAGCACGCAGTCAGTTCTTGGGACTGTAGTATTTCCAAGGTTGGGTAGGGGGGGTGTGTGTGGAGACTGTCTCCAAGCTTTGTGACACCAAATTCAGACTCTGCCTTCTAGTTGGGTCGGTGGGGCGCGGTGATCCATTCTGGAAGTGTCAAGACTTTTGGTCCTCCTCAGCCCCACTTCTACTTGTGGTGTCAATTTTCATTATAATGACTCTTTAATGAGCTTTGGTGTTGTTCTCTAGCCAGTTTTTCCTCCATCTTGGATTAGTCTGGATTTAACTGGTCCTTTTGTTATCTGTGTCTCTAAGGTGACTTAAACTATCTGCTCCCAAGCATCTTCAGTGAGGGAGGATAGGGTCTTGTGATTTATCCGCTGGCTGTTCATTGCTAAACCCATTTCAGCCACTTGTTCAACCATTTGTCTGTTTCCTCATTCCACTTGCCAGGGGATTTTCCCAGTTTCCTCCTAACCTGCCTCAGGATGACCTAATCACATTGCCCAACTTTTTTCTAAAGTCCTCAGTACTTTTTCATGAGCTCACCCAGCATTTAAAAATCTCCCTCCCTGCCTTTTGTTTCCGTGGAGTTTAGTTTTTCTCCCCTATTGCAGTAACCTTGAATAAAGTTTTTCTTGTCTGTTTAGCTGGTCTGGCAAAATTTTTCTTTTATAGGATTCAAAAGTAAACAATTAAGCTGTCATGTAAAAAATTTTAAATTTTATTTATTGTATACTCATTTGTGGCCTGAAATTCAAAAGCCTGAGAAATAGGAACATTTCTGCTCTGTAGCTGGCTCCTGAAATCCTGGGTATTTTGGATATTGGAGTCAGGTTCAAAAACAAACTGTTCCCTTATGTACCTGCTTCTTTTTTGAAGTGATATTTCTCATTCTTCTTTCCATCAGAAATGGTTACTTTTCTTCCCCAAAATTGATTACTTATATTCCCTTCATAAAAGGGAGTTTTCCTTTTATATTCCTTCCATAAAAGTTGTTATGAGAATTGGAATTAAGATCTGTAAGCTGAATAGCACAGAGCCTGGCCCTTGACCGCCGCTTAGCCAATGCAAAGAGAGTTGCATTCTTTCATGAAATGGCCAACACATTCGATAGCCCGTCAGTAAGGAAGAGAAAGTCTAAATGTAGGACTTATTTTTCACAGCTCGAGAAGGTGATATAAAATTTATTTCTTAATTATAAATAACAGAACTAAAATGAAACAGCTTAAACAATACTTTTTAAATTCCATATAACAAGAATGAATAATATAAAAGTTTTCTCTTATGGCTGTAAATTATTACCACAAACACAGTTCTATGGGCCAGAAGTCTGGGCATAGCACCTCTCTATTGGGTCTTCTACTCAGGTCCTCACAAGAATAAAATGAGGGTATTAGCTGGTCTGGGCTCTTATCTGGAGGCTTGGGAAGATTCTGCTTTCAAACTCATTCAGATTGTTGTGGGAATTCAGTTCCTTGAGGGTGATAGGACTAGACTCCCATTTCTAGATACGGTCCTCTTCATCTTCAAGCCAACAAACAATGGCACATAGAACCTTATCATGCTCCGAATATCTGACTTCATCTTCTACCAGATAGAGAGATCTCTGCTTTTAAGAGCTCATGTAATTGTATTGGAAAATCCAGGATAATCTCCCTATTTTAATGTCGCCTGATTACTAATCTTAATTACATATGTAAAAATCTATTCTGCCATGTAAAGTAACATTCACAAGAGAAATACCGAAGGCAAAGCTCACAGGGACCAAAATTCTGCTCACCACAGGTGGATATGGAATATATTTTAGAAGTAAAGATGAAAAACTTGCTTCAAAAAGTGTTTAACATTCATTTAATGAGACATTTACCCCTTATCCAGAAGCTTATTAAAGGCCCTCACATTTTCCTTTAGTACTTCATTCATTAGTCTACAAATAGGCACAGTAGGGCAAAGTAGGTTTACAGTTGTGAATACACAAAACACAGAGTTTATTCTCATATTATTACTTATTACTTATTATATTATTTGCTATACAAACAACTGTAACTGTATCTGCCCCACCATGTATTGCTCGGGGGCTTTCAGTGTGCAGGAAAAGGGAAAAGACAACTACCACTCAAGAAAAATTTGACTGTGGTAATAAGAATTGTGGTTTGTGAGGCAGAGACATGATGAAATTAAACAGGAATTTTTGAGTGTCTAAGTTACTTTTTCCACTGTCTCCTTCCATATGAGTGTACTGGCATGAACAGAAGCAGAAGAAATGAATGAAGAGGAAAGTGATTTGGGCTTTGGGGTCATATATAATATGTGAGGACGGGAAACCAGAAATATATTAAAGAAGATACAGTGGCAAAAAAAATATATTAAAAAAAGATTCAGGAATTCCTAATTTGGAAAAGCTGAATAAAGGTAGAAACAGTGTTAGGATCACACAATGTCATCAACTAACATTTTTGGAAGAAATTAATTGAGAGGTATACAATTTTTAAAAAACCATTTTCATAAAAGATATAATCTCAATACCTAGAATCAACGCTGTCATTTTATAATGATATTCAACTACTTACAGAGATCCTTATCGAGTACCCCCTTGTATACATACAAGCATGCATATATACACCCCGCCTTTGGGGGGCTACTATTTGGGGATGGAAAGCCCAAGTAAAGACCGAGTGAACAGCTCAGTAAACCTAAGACAGGAAAACATGCTAAACCGAAGGGGCCCTTGGAGTGCGCTCCATTTTCTCTAACAAGCCCAGAGCCTCTGAAAAAAAAAAAAAATCCACCACAACCATAGATAATGTACATTTTATTTTGTTGCTCCTTCTAGCAGATACTATTTTGGATTTTTAATGAAAAACAAGCTTGCATTCATGATCCAAATTTTAAAACCTCTAGGTCACTGTGTAATAAACACATGAATAGATTTTGCTTTTTATCACCTTGGATCAGCTAAAACAATTATGCCCTCTAGCCTCTGAAATTTGTACTGCAAAGGCCATTTTAACAGCATTTCCTTCTGCTTTATCCTCCTCAACTTTGGTTCTTGAAGTCAAAAGTCAGCAAAAACATGGTTTGTATTCACAAAGACCCCTCTAGGTGTAAGTAAAGCAATTAATCTAATTTGACTGCAATAACATGGCTATTGTGAGGTTAACTTGTCCTCTTAGCTTTACCAGGAAAAAAACATTTTTAATTGCTTTTATGCTATGCTTTTATAACCATAGTTTTTTAAAAACTATAGGGAAAATACTCCCTAAAACTTGCTAAGTAGGAAGTTATCCATCATATCCTAATAAAGGCACATTATGATGACAAATTATGAACGCTGCCTCCCTGACCTTCATTAACCATTTGACATTTAGGATGCTGATCTTTAAATAGCCACCTCAGCACCTTTTAACAATGCTTTAATTTGATCTATTTCTACTTCTTTGAGGCAATCAGATGAAGAGTTCTGAAACCTGTTTGTTAATTGTTCCTTTGATCCTTTTGTGCCCTGACTGCTCACAAAGGCAGACCTTACCTTGAAAGAACTTAGTGGCAGTTCTCAAAAACAGGAGTTTCAATGCCTTCATCTTGGGCCATCTTTTAAAGAATTTCAATGCACATATTTGAACACACTAACATCAGTTGGGCCAAGTCTCTTTCATAGAGTTGAAATTCAGAGAAGTTGTCGGGTTTTTGAGAATACTTTCCTACCTAAATTGGATCACTGCTAATTGCACTGATAAACTGCAACACATAGTTAAGAGAGAAAATAATATTGAAAAGAAACCTTAGGAGATAAGATGATGGGCAAGTAGGTGGAAGCGGAATCCACTTGCTCCTGTCCCCAACTTGGACTCTTGGCTAAAATTCCAACAAATAACCTGAACAATCAGTGGAATCTTAGCTAGTATGAAATTTCAAAGCCAAGAAGTACAGAAGACACTTCACAACAGGTGGTAAGAAGATTTCAGTACGGTGAAGGGGAAATGTCCCGTGCATGGCACCTGCAGCAGTGGAGAGACTTGTGAGAAATTGCAGCTGTGTGGCTCTCTCCCCTCCCAGGGCAGGGCGCCCCAGTCCCAGACCCTGTTTGGGAGCTACTCTGAAGGATCTATGGAGTTGGGGAGATCCAGGCTATGCACACACAGTGAGCAGTGCATCCATAGCTGCAGCACCAAACATCAACCAGGAGAATGCCAGAGAAGAGAGAGGAAGAGAGGGGGGAGGAGGAGGTGAGGGATGGGGGCGGAGAGAGAGAGAGACATTAATCAGTTGCCTCCTGCATGAGTCCTGACCAGGGATTGGACCCACAATCTAGGTATGTGCCCTAACCAGGAATCGAACTTGCAATGTTTTTTTTTTTTTTTTTTGGTGTACAGGATGATACTCTAACCAACGGAGCTACCTTGCCAGGGCTCTGACCCTTTTATTGAACTGTTTTTCAAACAATTCATAAAATGTTGGTAGATTAGCGTAATTTTAGATTTTTAAAACATTACTTAAATAAAATTCCTCCTCAAAGAAATGCTTATTCTTTACACATAAAACAGTGAACTTTTTTGTGAACTATTTCTTTTAGCGTCAATAGAAAAAAACAGCAGGAAAGCAATTCTGTTGCCTCTTATGTATATAATATTTTTTTCACATTTCTTGTAGCTCATTTATTTAAAAAAATTTCAAGAATGGAAGGCTGAACCAAGCTTCTCATATTTGTCTGGAGTGCTGTGGGGTTAATAGTGCAATCTCACATTTGCATGGGGCCAGCTGTCAAACATGGCACCGCAGGGAATCCACTATAATTTTAAGACATGTTGCAGACTCACATATGTCCATAAATCTAAACTCACTAGAATGCTTATGGGAACACAGTCATTATGAGATTTAAAAATAAATCCTTTATTGCTTTCATTTTGAACTTCACCCTTTACTTGACTGAAGTCATCTTTATTAGGCAGTGAATGAGGGGCATCATCATGAGTGAACAAGTTTCCTGGAGCAATCTGATTTGGAAACTTCTTTAAATTCTTGTCAGAGCCCATTTCGAATGGCAGTTATGTCTATTCCCTTTAAGAAATATTGACCTTGCTAATATTTGTGATATGTTATAGTTAACATGTAATGAGAAAAATAGTAAAAACCATAAATTCAATTAATAAATGAAGATTTAAGAAATCTTGAATCCACATATACTGCCAACCATACCATGAAGATATGGTGTCCACCTATAAAATTGTCTCTGCC
Organism: Micronycteris hirsuta; assembly: GCA_004026765.1. Classification (NCBI taxonomy): domain Eukaryota; kingdom Metazoa; phylum Chordata; class Mammalia; order Chiroptera; family Phyllostomidae; genus Micronycteris; species Micronycteris hirsuta. The sequence goes on from PVJI01028932.1 coordinate 15,693, forward strand.
TCCTAATGAAAATCATTTTTATTTATAGGTAAAGTAGCCTGAAGTGTATTAAAAGAGAAATAAAAAGTTGAATTCCCCTCAAACATTTCCTCATCAGTTCTTGAGAAGTCAATGTAGTTACTATTAATTTATTTAATCACCTAGAATTATAACTATGTAAATCATAGTCTCCCTTCTTAAACATTCCTAAGGAGTAT
>PVJI01028933.1:0-15882 GCA_004026765.1 Micronycteris hirsuta
AAAAAAAAAAAAAAAAAAAAAAAAAAAAAAAAAAAAAAAAACACGCTAGGTGGTTAACAAGGAAGCGTGGCTATTTAAAGTTTGTTTTGAACGTGTGAAAAACTTACTGAAATGTTATTGAATGGATAAATGCCTCAATTTTGGATTAGTTGATGTTCCAGTGTTTGCTTTGTTTAACTCAGGGTTTCTCAATATTGGTGGTATTGACATATTGACCTCTGCTAAGTGCAGCGGATACCAGTAGCACGCAACCCAGTCCTGACTGGTAAAAATTATGTCCAGTTGTCAAAATTCTCCTGATGATTCCAGGGGAAGGGGGGGTCACTCTTGATCAAGAACCACTAGAATCCAAATGTTTAAGAGTCAAGGGGATGATATTTGTAAATGATTTTTGCTAAACTTTGTTTAAATGAGGATTTTAGGATATAGATGTTTAATAGATTATAAATGCAGCAGTATTTTTTCCAGCATATTTTCCATGTTGTCTTTTTGTTTGTTTCGAGGCAATTTTATGGCCTAGAATCATGGGGTGAGAAAGGAACTTGTAGACTAAATCTTTTTATTGCAGGTGTATTTTAAATATGTACAGTTTTTGCCAAGAACGTTCAAAGCTGCTTTCTCTGAAAGTTTACATCTGAGAAGGTGTATTTTCTCTTGCCGTCTGTGAGGGCAGCTGATTTATGTGTTGTTAGTTATGAAGTATATTACCCCTACTTCTCCTTGAAATTTTTACTTTTTTTATTTGATTTTTACTTTGACATTTTTTTCAGTTAAGGGAATTTTACTTCCATTCTTTACAAATTTATCTAGGATGGTAATTCTAAATATACGTAGTTAGTTTTAAAGTTAGTAAGAATAGCAGTGGCTTCTTTGGAATGCAGTTATCTAACTGAAACCTAAACCATGAATTAGGTAGAAGTTTCAGAATATCCTCAGTATAGGACTTGTCAGAATGAATGTCCATTAAAAAGCAAACCCCGGGACATTTGTGCTTGGTCTTTTTCTTACTGTAAGAAGCTTGATTTGGCAGTTAATAGCTTAATTTTTTTTCTTTACATTGCACCTATTGAGTTAAACAAGTTCAGTTTACTTCAAATAAATATTTTAAAAATATTTTTCATTTTTCAATGTAAATAATTGAAAAATTAGTTTCTCAGGTAACTATTGGTTGAGTCTGTATAGTTTTGTTTAAATTGTTGTCAATAGTAACTTCTGAGCTAATACTTTGTACAACTAGCCCAAATACATTTGAGTTTTGACTTGTATTTACTTACTTTTAGACATAGCTGACTTCGTTCTCTGTGACGGTGATGCTGTTCATTGTTGGAAACAGATGTATGCGTTGAGTTAAACATTTATTGAGTAAATAGAAGTTTCTTATGTGATGTCAGTGTAGGACTTGTTTTTGGAGTATACGGTAGTCTTTTTAAAAATTTGGTTTGTTGAGATATAATTTACATGTGATAAGATGCAAATTTAAGTGTATATTTAAAATCAGCTCAGTGGATATACTTAAAATTCACCAGTCCTAAGTGTTCAGTTTGATAAGTTTTAAAAACTTTTATGGGTACAGTTTGAGTTTTAGTAATTTTATGTCATCATGCAGATACCACTAAAATGTATTTTTATTACACTTCAGTTGCCTAAAAAAAATTCCCTTGGCTTGTTGTAGCCAGTTTCTGCTCCTACTCCCAGTTCCAGGAAACCACCAAACTGCTTTCTCTAACAGTGCTAGTTTTGCCTCTTCTAGAAATATATGGATGGAATCATGCAGTATGTTCTCTTGTGCGGCATTATGGTTTGCAGGCCACCCAGTGTTGCCTATCATCACTAGTTCATTCTCTTTTATTACTGATCATATTCTGTGTTTTATTTATCTGTTCACCAGCTACAGGACATTTGGATTGTGTCCAGTTTTAAGTTATTTAAAAGGCTTCTTTGAATATTCCACACAAATCTTTGTGATTTTTTATGAATAAAAATATGTTTTTGTTTTTCTTGTGTGGAATCTCTGGGTTATATGTTGTATGTTTAATGTTTTAAGAAACTGCCTAACTACTATTTTACAACATCCTCATCAGTATTGTTTGAGCATTTCAGTTCTCCACGTCCTCTCCAGTGCTTAGTGTTATCAGTCTTTTTAATTTTAGCTATTTTATTGTGTTTGTAACGGTATTTTATTCTGTTTTTTTAAACAGCGTTATTGAGACACAATTCACATGCCATACACTTCATCCATTTCAAGTGTACAGTGACTTTATATATATTCAGAGTAATTCAGTGATCACCACAATTAGTTTTAAACATTTTTCATCACTCCCTCAAAAGAAAGCCCTGCACCCCAACCACACAGCCCCAGCTCTAGGCAGCCAGTAATCTACCATCTGTCTCTGTACATTTGTCTGTTCTGGACATTTCATGAATAGAACCATGCAGTATGTGTGAGGTCCTTTGTGACTGGCCTCTTTCATTTCTGCTTTCAGGGTTCATCTATGTTGTATCATGTATCAGTACTTTATTTCTTTTTATTGCTCAATATTTTATTATGGATATACAACATTTTATTCATCACTTGATGGACATTGGGATTTTTTTCCCCTAATTTTGGGTTATTAGGAATTATGCTGCTGTGAACATTTTTGTACAGGTTTTTTGTATATAAATATGTTTTCATTTCTCTTGGGTGCATACCTAGGAGTGGAGTTGGTGGAGCATGTTGCTAGCTGTGTTTAGCTTTGTAAGAGCTTGCCGTACTGTTCTCTGGCGTGGCTGCGCGATTTGACCTGCCCGCCAGCAGTGTACCGAGGGATCCAGTTCCTCTGCACCCTCATCGGCACTTTTTGTACCTGGCCGTCCTAGTGGGTGTTACGTGGTTTCTCATTTTTTAATTCAAGTATAATTGACTTACAATATTATATTAGTTTTAGGTGTACAGCATAATGATTTGACATTTTTGTACATTGCAAAATGATCACCACAATAAGTTTTATCATCTGTTCCAAAACAAAGTTACAGAACTTTCTTAGCAGCTTTCACATTTGCAATATATTGATTATAGTAACCATGCTGAATATAACATCCCCATGACTGACTGGTTTTCATATCTGAAAGTTTGTACCTCTTGATCCCCTTCACCAATTTTGCCTAAGCCCCAACACTACCCACCCCCCGTCCCCAGCAACCACCAGTCTGTTATCTGTGTATGAAGTTTGTTTGTTTGTTTGTTGTTTTAAGATTCCATGTGAGTAAAACCATTCAGCATTTTTCTTTCTCTGTCTGATTTATTTCTCTTAGCATAATTCCGTCCAGGCCCATCCATGTTGTTGCAAATAGCAAAATTTCTTTTTTTTTTTTTTAATGTCTGAGTAGTGTGCAATTTTGTGAGTGTGTTTATCGTATCACATCTTTTTTGTCTGCTCATTCATTGATGGGCATATATTTAGGTTTTTAACAAATCTTGGTTATTGTAAATAAATGCTGCAGTGAATGTAGGAGTGCATATAGCTGTTCAAATGAGTGTTTTCATTTTCTTTGGACAAATACCCAGAAGTAGAATTGCTAGATCATGTGGTAGTTCTATGTTTAAATTTTTGAGGAACCTCCATACTGCTTTCCATAGCGGCTGCACCAATTTACATTCCCACTGATAGCACACAAGGGTTCCTTTTTCTCTACATCCTCACCAGCACTTGTTATTCCTTGTCCTTTTGATGCTGCCCTTCTGACAGGTCTTGTGGTTTTAATTTGCTTTTCTCTGATGACTGATAATGTAGAGTATCATTTCATGTGCTTACTGATGGCCATTTGTACATCTTCTTTGGAGAACTGTATGGAAGTTCTCTTCCCACTTTTAAATCAGGCTATTTCTCTCTTTTTTTTTTAATCCTCAGCCGAGGAGAAACTTACTAATTTTAGAGAGGGAGAGGAACATCGATGTGAGGCAGAAACATCAATCAGTTGCTGCTTAGCGTGCGCCGTGGCCGAGGACTGAACTCGCATCCCTGACAGGGAACCCGAGACCTTTCAGTTTACAGGATGACAGTCTGTCCAACTGAGTTATACCAGCCAGCGCTCATCTTTTTATTACAGAGTTATCTGATACAAGTCCCCTCTCAGATACATGGTGTGCAAGTTTTCTCCAGTTCTGTGGATTGTCTTTTCACTTTTTTTATGATGTCCTTTGAAGCACAGAGTTTTTAATGTTGATTATGTGTAATTTATCTATTTTGTTGTTGTTGCTTATGCTTTTGGTGTCTTAAGAAACAGTTGCCTAATCTAGGGTCATAATGATTTACGCTTGTATGTTCTTCTAAGAGTTTTATGGTTTTAGTTCATACATTTGTGTTTTTGATCCATTTTGAGTTAATTTTTGTGTATGGTGTGAGGTAAGAGTCCAGCTTCACTCTTTTTTTTTTTTTTTTTAGATTTTTTATTTATTTATTTTCAGAGAGAGGATAAGGGAGGGAGAAAGAACAATGTGTGGTTGCCTCTCACATAGCCCTCACTGGGGACCTGGCCTGCAACCCAGGCATGTGCCCCGACTGGGAATCAAACCGGGACCCTCTGGTTCCCAGCCCGCGCTCAATCCACTGAGCTACACCAGCCAGGCAGCTTCACTCTTTTTATTTGGATATTCAGTTGTCCTAGTGCTATTTGTTGAAGAGAATATTTTTTCCCCATTTAATAGTCTTGGCATCCTTGTTAAAAAATCAGTTGCCTATAAATTTGAGAGTTTATTTCTGGACCCAATTCTAGTCCAGTGATTTCTTTCTATCCTTATGTCACTATCTCATGGTTTTAATTTGCATTTTTCTAAAGATTAATGATGTTGAGTTATCTCTCCACATGATTATTTTTGCCATTTGTCTGTCTGCCTTGTTGAAGTGGTCAAATCTCTTGCGCTTTTTTTTTTTTTAAGATTTTATTTTTTTATTTTCAGAGAGAGGAGAAGGGAGGGAGAAAGAGCAATGTATGGTTGCCTCTCACATGGCAGCCACCGGGGACCTGGCCCGCAACCCAGGCCTGTGCCTCAACTGGAAATCGAACCGGGACCCTCTGGTTCCCAGCCCACGCTCAATCCACTGAGCTACACCAGCTGGGCTCTTGCGCTTTTTTTTTTTAAGTTGATGTTTGACTTACTGAGTCATAAAAGTAGTTATAGCAGGCAAATATTTCGCAAATATTTTTTTTTACTTTTGCCTTTTCACTTTCTTAACAGTTTCTTTAGTAGCATATTCTGCCACCATTCAGTGGGTTCTAAAAGCCCTGTGAAATCAACTTGGCAACTGATTGGATAACTAGGGCTTGAGAAAGATGAAGATCTTGGAGGTAGTGATATAATTAATAGTAGGAAAGGGGTGGTCAGTTTGGGATACACATGGTCCCTCACTTATGATGGTTCGAATTATGCTTTTTCAGCTTTATGGTGGTGTGAAAGCAGTATGCATTTAGTAGAAACTGTACTTCAAATTTTGAATTTTGATTTTTTCCCCAGGCCTGCCGTATACAGGGTACTATACTCCCTCATGTTGCGGGGCAGCAGCAGCAAGCCGTAGCTCCCAAGCAGCCACGGGATCACGAGGGCGAACACCTGATACACTGCAGTGCACTATTAAGTACATTTTTGACTTAGGGTATTTTCAGCTTACTATGGGTTTTTCATGATGTGACTCCATCATAAGTTGAGGAGCATCTGTATATCAAAATTGAGATTCCTAGTGACATCCATATAGAAATGTACTTTCTAGTCCCTCAACCTGGAAACTTACTTCTGAATCTTCTCAGAGCTCACTCACTTTGTTGTCATTCAGGACTTTTTTTTTTTTTTGAAATGACACAAATTTGTTGTCATTTCAGATAACACCTTCTGAAATTGGGCTTCCCTGACCATACTGTCTAGTGCTGTGCCTTCTAAACATCACTACCTGTATGCTATTGATGCAGGTATTCCAGAGGTGTGGGGGACCCAAGAGTCTGCGACCCACTGTGGGTTCTTGGCTTAGTATGGGAAAGAATTCAAATGCAAGCCAGCATAGAGTTTAAAGTAAAAGTGACTTTATTAGTGAAGCAGTGAGACAGAATGAGCTACTCCACAGACCAAGCAAACCCCCCTTCAGCAGACTCTGCTTCCTTTATTGGGGTTCGTTTAATTGGGGGTTAGGGTATTCAGTGAGGGGGAGAAATAGTCAGGACTCCCTGGAAAAGGGGTGGAAGTTTCTCAGAGGAGCCCCGTTAGCCATTTTGTGTCCTTCTGCAGGCTTTCTGTTCTGATCCTAGCTTCACGGCGGTTGTTATGTTTGGCATGCTGTTGTATTACAGTGCGTGTATAATCAGGCTCGACGTTGCCGTTACGTGAAATTAGTCCCCATGTTGTGTCCAGCTGGTCTCTGCTGGTTCTAAGCCATAAATCAGATGGGGAGTAGTCTTCTTTCTTGACAGTTTCCATAGCTTTTATCCATTGCAGCTTGTTCTGCCAGGTGTACCCTATCTCAATATTACCCTATTCTGCTTTCTCTACAGCCCTTTATCTGAAGTCATCTTATTGTGAATTTGCTTATTATCTATTACTCTACCATAGTGATTTTCAACCTTTTTGATCTCATGATACACACAAACTAATTACTACAATTTTGCAGCACACCAAAACATTATTTGTTTGCCAATCTGACAAAAAAAGTAAAGGTATAATTTTGCTTCATTCCCACCAGACAACTGTTGTTGTGTTGGCTGTTGTCATTTTTTTATTTGACAATCTAAGGGAAAAGAGGTCAGTGCACTGGACTAAATAGTCAGGTATTGCACCCTCACTGGTGTGGCTCAGTTGGTTGGGTGTGGTCCCAAAAAGTGAAAGGTTTGGTTCCCAGTCAGGGCACATGCCTGGGTTGCAGGTTGGGTCCCTGGCCTGGGCGCTTATGGAAGGTAACCCGATTGATGTTTCTCTCTTGCATCAATGTTTCTTTCCCTTCCTTTCTCCCTCCCTTCCCCTGTCTCTAAAAATAAATAAAATCTTTAAAACATAGATATTGCATGTTTTAGACGTTCTTGCGGCACCCCAATTGAAATTTGCTGCCCTACTGGAATGTAAGCTCCATTAGGGCAGGATCCTCTTCTGTCTTGGTCTCGAGTGTAGCATCAACATTTCCCCTCTGAATTAGCTGTGGTTCCCATCTGTCAAATTCTCATTTTCTAAACTTATTTTATTGACATCATGAACTATTCATAATGTTTAAAATTGATCCAGAAACTGTAGTTAAAACAAAGAACAAAACACTGCTTTTTTGTTTGAGACTTTACCTAAAGGTGAAAAATGTCATGAAAAATAATCTGCGAGAATTTTTAAACCAGTTACCTTTACCTCTTTCTCATCACTAATTTCAGGTAATTTATACGGATTTTAATGTATATCCATTAGAGATTGGGAGGGGGTGCATTTTTACTACTTTATACTAAAATCCTAGCCACCTGGAAACAGAGTTGGATATCATAATTAATTAACCTTTTCCTCCCACTCCCTCTCTCTAAAAAACACTGTAGTCTTTTATATTTGATTAATTGCCTCTTTTCTGTTTTACAGAGTAAGAAAGCCTGAGTTCTGTGAAACACCAGAGAAGAGAAACTAAGAGAATAGTAGACAAGGTTTTTCCAATTTGCATAATGTAAGTTCTTTTCACTATTCTTGGCCTGAATCTTATGTTAGTTGAAAAAGCTGTTTCTATGGAAACAAATAGTCCAACTTCTTAGAATGTCAGAGGAATGCTGATCACTTAATGAGACTTCCCAGCTGCTGGTCAAAGGGCACTACTTGTGGGAGAAGGGGAGGAAGGCTAAATAGGAAAAAATAATCTAGAGTTCTGGACTCTAGTGTCGACCAACCGTGTTTATGCATATGAAGTGTATGTTTTACATTTCCCACTGTCTAAAAACTAGGATACCGATTATATAGGAAATTGCCTTCCTGTGTTACAGCCCGTCGTGTTTTTCAGCTCTCACACAAATGGTTCTGTTTCTTGGTGTCGATTTTTCAATGGGCCACTATTCGTCATGCTATTTCACTCTCCCCAATTTCGATCATTTGCATTTATTGAAGTTTATTTAGCATCTTTTTACCTCCCCTTTCCAGTAGCCAACTTACATAGGCAAAGCCCTTTCTTCCCCACTAGTTTGAAGTTAACGGTGAAACAGTTTTGACCTGCCAACCTGAAAATTCATTTTCTTGTCTTGTGGATTATGTAAAACTTCCGATTGATTTTTTAAAATTTTCTTCAGTTTTTCTTCCACGAAGGAGGGAGGGGTATGAGCTGGGACTCTGATGAGGATTGGAAATGTGGGTTTTTAAGGCATTTAAGAAATTTACTGTTTATAATTAGAGGATTGAGAAGAAAGGAATACTTTTTTTAAAGATACAATGTATTTATTTTTAGAGAGGGGGAAAGGAAGGAGAGAGGGAGAGAAACATCGATGTGTGTTTGCCTCTCACATGCCCCCCAACCCAGTACCTGGCCCAGGCATGCGCCCTGACTGGGAATGGAACCAGCGACCCTTTGGTTCGCAGGCTGGCACTCAGTCCACGGAGCCGTGCCAGCCAGGGCAGAAAAGAGAAATAGAGACTTGTAACTGTGTTGTCTGCATAAGGTGGTCTCTTACTTACATGAAAGGAGGTAATTCTCTAGTTCAGTCATTACCAACTTCTAAATTGTCAAACAAAGGCCGGCCTTCCTTCCTTCCTTCCTTTGGGAGAGGGAAAATATAATCCCTTTGGACTGGGACTCTGTCACTGTTTATTGATATGTATTGCCTACATAAGTAAGCTAGAGCATTCATGGTTTGCCTCTTTAAACACTATAATGATCTTAATTCTGAAACTGTGGCACACAGCATAGTGTTTCTGATTCTGGAAGAACTTTTCTGCATCTTTCATGGCCTTCATGAATTAACTTTTGAGTGGAGTTATATGTGGGGTGTTCTATGGTGAGATGATAACCAAGGTGGTCTGGAAAAACTTACTGAAGGGATAAGAGTTTGTAGTAGATCTCAAAGGTGGAAGAGGAACGGAGAAGCAGTTCCTGTTTTGTAGTTCATAAGGCATTCAGGCAGGAAGAAAAGAAAGATACGGATAGGCACAGATGAGGAAGCTAACTTAGAAGGCTTGCGCAGGAACATCATAAAAGATACAGTTAGAAAGTTGGTGTTTACCTTGAGATTTCAAACTCTATTCTGTAGGCAGTATGAAAGCTATCAGAGGTTCTGAACAGTGGTGATTTGCTCATAAACTTAATTAAGCATTTATCTCTTACCTAGATATCATGGCTGTAGAGATCCCTATAGAGACTGAGACAGGTCCCTGTTAATTAGACCATTTGCCTATGTGATCTAGAGTCACTGCGCAATTAGTGTCCCAGACTAACCCCTATGACCCTTTCATTTCTCACCCCTTCTAATTCTCCCTCTCCTGTCGTCTCAGTCTTGGTTAATGACATTGCCATCCACCTGGTAACCCAAAGGTAGTGGCCCTGGAGTCACACTGTCTGGGTTCATATCCTGAAGCCTCCTGTTTGCTTGGTCCTGTGCTGGGCAGTGTCACGGATCCAGAGACGAGTCAGCCTGTGTTCTGACCTCTAAGGGCTTCTAGTTTGACGGGCAGACAGAGATACAAATAGTTGCGGTCCAGTTTGATCAGAGATGTGACAGGGATTGTGGGATTCCAGAAGAGTTACATAACCAGTTTGGGGAGTCATGGAAATCCAGAGGAGGATGTATTTGAGCTGAGACTTAAAAGGAAAGTAGTCAGGGGTTAGTTCCTAGGCCATCTGATCTGGTTCTGTTCTAAGCATTCTGCTGTCTTGTGTAACTAGGTGGGTATAGTGGCATTCATTAGACTTGAGAATGGAGGAGAGGGTTAAAGGGAAATATGAGTTTGATTCTGGGCACATTAATTTCTACATTAATGTAGGACATTTTGGTAGGTAAACTAATAGGCAGGGATCTTGTCTCTGTAATCATAGTACCTTGCTCAATTAAAGTTACGTGCAAATCACCCCTCTTTTCTAAATCTTCGATGGCTTTTCTCCTGTCTTGAGTGTTAAGGACTTATGTTTAAGACTGTTCTTAAATTGAACCTAGTCAAAGTTTCTAACCACTATCCTGTTGTACAGGCCGATAGCTTTAGTTCAACTAGCCTTATTTATACTTTCTTACACCTTTTCTGTTCCTGCCTTTGGCTCATGGGGCCTCTTCCTTATTCCTCCATCCTGTCTTCAGGGCCCACTTTCATCCTCATTCCTCATCTACAAAACAGGCGTATCTGTACGTGCTTTCACAGTTGTGATGAGGATTAAATGAGCGAGTACTGTACAGTGCTTGCAATATTGTGTGGCATGTAAGTGCTCAGTAAATGTTATAGTTGTGGTTACTACTGTTACTATTTCTTTCTTCATTTTCTTCTTCTTGCCCTGCTATATGAGATAGACGCCAAGTTCTAGTACTTCTGTAACTTTCATATTTCTTTAATATAACTTTCCTTAATTTCACTCTTAGCTCAGGACCACATTTCTTACAGTTGCCTTCAAACTGGTCTCATTGCCACCCGTTAGTCAATCCTGTGCACTTCTGCCAGAGTGGTATTTCTCTAAGAGTGCATGTGATCATTGCCATCCCCTGCTTTAATTCCTGTAATAAGTTTTGCTACTTTCAGGATCAAGGTCAAAGTCTTTAGTTCTTAAACCCTTTTCAGTCTGGACCCCTGCTTGCCTTTCCACTTTTATCATTATTTGGGAATGACATGCTCCCATTGTCCCATTCAGCCTTACTGCATTCTGTTCTGTTTTCTGAAAGTGCCATGCTCATACCCTATCTTCCTGTTGGTCTTGTGATTTCCTCTGCCTGGAACAGTCTCTTCTACCTGGCTAAATTTAGTTCTTTGAAATGCCTCTCAAATACATCCTTATCTTTTGAGTGTTTGCTGTGATCCTTTACCACGGACTAAGTTTTAGAGTCCTTTGTCTGTGCATCCTCTGTGAATTTATGACATTTCTAAGTTTAGTTGAACAGATATTTATTGTGCATTTCCTGTGTTACGTTTATATTGTTAAGCTTTGGGAGATGTAAAAATAAGACATGACGCCTGTCTTGAATGAGTTTAGAATAAAATGAGGAGAAACCAACTGAGGAAGAATAATCATTCATTTGTTTTGCTGTCTCTCCCAGTAGACTGTGAACACTCCAAGGGAGATGACCAAAATGGGATTTTAAGTGAATTAATACCAGGTTGCAGAAGTTTTGCTGGGAGTTGAAGGTGAGATCCAGGTAGATATAAGCATAAGAACTCTTACCCAGATCACCTGACCCAGTCTCTTGTTACCTGATCTATAATCCACCCCCATGATCTGGCATAGTGAATGTGGACATAGTCTTAACAGTTTTCAAGCTGACAATTTTAATTTCACATAATAATTTTTGTAGACTATCTTATAAAGTAAAAAATACATTATTATTTGATTTTTAATATTCAGTAAATATTATAAATAGAGAAAGTTGAAAGTTTTAACTTTCTGGAAATATGTACACTCCTAGGTTTTTAAAATTAAGCACAGAACTATAGTAGTAACTCTTACACAATTTCTGCTTATTTGTAATGAAAACATCAAATAAGCTTAATTTGTATAAATAAAGAATTTCCCAGTTTAATTCCAGTAGCTGTTGTTTTAATGAAAAAGAAGGCAATCTAATGATAAATAAGGTATTTATGTGTAAATTACAAGGTTATTAGAAGCTAAGATTTGGATAGAAGACAGAAAAATCTCCCAAAATTCTTGTGAAATGTAATTCTAGTGGCTCATGTAGCTTGTGTGTCTTTTCCTGACTGTTGGCCTAGTGGTTTTCCTGGTAGTTTAGGCGGGTTTGCGTTAAGCGTCTGTAGCATGAGGTTTGACAAAAGTTTGGCTGGCATTTGGAATTTTGTCTGAAAACTCAGCTTTTGCTTAGTAGGCACGTGCACTAACAGACCTGTTTACTGAAACGATGCTCAACTCAAGGAGGTAGGAGGTTTATTATTGTAAATATTTTTAAAGTCTTGAAAAAAGAGAAAACTAATTAGATTTAATGTGTGGGTTTTCATATATGTAAACAGTCTGCCTTTTTATGCTCAAGAAATGCCTTGAGGAAAAGCCAGTGTCATGAAGCAAAATATTTTTCTTGTCTAAACTATATTGAAGGATTTTTAAAGCATAAGAATTAAATTAAAACTAAGAATTAATGTAAATATATTTTTTAATTTTAAAACTTGCATACATTATCATTTAAAACTCAGAACAAAAATAAGTGAATGAAACTCAGAACAAACCTGTGAATAAATTTCCCAAAGGAGTCTGAGGTTCAGAGAGAGAAGCTGACTAGTCTTCGATCATAAGCTCTCCAGAGAAGTGTCAGAGCCAGAATTAAAATTCAGTTTTCTGGCCTCTGAGTCCAGTATGTTCTTATTTTCTATATAGTATGGCTTTAAAGTGTTTCTCGGTAGTAATGGGTACCATTTTTCTCTGAATGAACTTCATAAAAAATTCATCCTAATCCTTTTGTAATGTGACCTAGTTACAGACACTGATAACGCACATAGTCTTTTTCTCACTGAATGTGGTTTTATCCTGTAGGTGCCTTAGCTGCTAATTAAAGTTTCTTTTTCATTGGGTATCTTTTCATTTTATAAACTCCTAAAAGTGAATCCCCTAGAATACTACCTTTAGCTCATTTGAGCCACCAACATGACATGCTGTCTGCCAGTTTCTTTAGAAATTAACTAGGAAGTTGCTTTAATCTATTGTGTATTAATTAAGTGTAAAGTATTGTGTTGAGACAACTATACAAAGATGATTAAAGCATATTTATACCTTAAGCAACCTATTCTCTACTAAACCAACACCCAAAACTTTCTTACTTTCTAATTTTGCTAAACCTTCTAATATATCATTTTTCTCAGCTATAAAATAACAATGTGCTTCAGATTCTTGGGAAGGAACTTTTATTTTTTTGTGGGGCAACACCTTGATTTTCTCAGCAATGTCTATAAAATGAAAGGAAAATACTTTGTACGGCAACAGAAAGTACTTCATCTAATATTATGTACTTATGGGACATTTTCTATATTGTATATAGGGATTAGAAGTGGGTTATGAGAAGTTTTTTATATTGTAATTCTTATACTTTTCCCCCCCATCTTTCCTCTTAGATTTCCTTCATGGATACATTTTCATAGCATTATTATGTGATGGAAGTTTTTTTTTTTTTTTTTTTTTTTTGAAGTAACATGGATTTTATACTACAGAATCAAGAGATTGGCTTTATAGGAAAAATTGATATATAAAAAGTGGTACAGGTTTTTATAGATGACCATGACAACATCCCATATGAATGGGCATGTTACTGAGGAGTCAGACTGCGAAGTAAAAAGTGTTGATCTTGCATCACCAGAGGAACATCAGAAGCACCGAGAGATGGCTGTGGACTGCCCTGGGGATCTGGGCTCCAGGATGATGCCTGTACGTCGAAGTGCACAGTTGGAGCGTATTCGGCAGCAGCAGGAGGACATGAGGCGTAGGCGAGAGGAAGAAGGGAAAAAACAAGAACTTGACCTTAATTCTTCCATGAGACTTAAGAAACTAGCTCAAATTCCTCCAAAGACTGGAATAGATAACCCTATATTTGATACAGAGGAAGGAATTGTCTTAGAAAGTCCTCATTGTGCTGTGAAAATACTAGGTAAGTAAAAACAGAATCATGGAAAATATTTTGCTTTTGTTTCTCTTAACATAAATGTGTATAGGATGGCAGAGGAGTATAAAAGAATATAAAATTCTTGAAATGTAAATTTAAAGCCTGGAAATTCACCTTTTATTTCAAACTCAAACTTTTATATCAAAATTACTCAAAAGCAGTTTTCAGATTTTGAACTACTGATTTCATTAAAGTTTGTGAAATAGTAATAAAATTAATATCTGTATCTTTAAAATACTTGATTTTAATTAATATCATTAAGAACTGACACTATTTATACAGCATTGTAAACATAAAACATGGCTCAAAATTCCCTGTGCTATCTATCCCTGTGCTACCATTCCGTGGAGGGTGGAAAGCTAGTGCTATGAGATTTTAATAGGTACAAACAAAAAAAATGTTCTGTGATCAAATAAATTTTGAGAACAGTGGGTTAAATGTATTAAACAGCTCCTCATTACAGGACTTCTTAGAGCCTTTAGAATGCTGACGTGCGTGATGAGTCTACAGTAGAGATTGGTGTCATGCGTAAATTTCCAAACTTAGAGTTTTTGATTATTGAACTTATTGCCCTTTCTTCCTGCACACACAAGAGGGATCACTGAACTAGTGTTAAGAGTGTATGTTCATTTGCATTCCCTTAAATGTTATAACAAACACCATTCTATGTCATATCCACAGTGGCCATTAACAGGGCTTTGTAATTGCCATTTTGGAGATAAAGAAATCGAACTTTAGTTAAATTACCTGTTTAAGACTCCAAGCTTATGAGTGATAGAGCCAAATTTGAATTTCCCTGTACTGGATATGTAGCTGGTGTGTTACACAGAGCAAAGTGGGTTTGAGTGGAGACTGGCGTCCTGTCTGTTCTTCACTCATTGGACCAGAGCTCTGGCTACCAAGAGAAGGACTGCCTTTTTCTGGTTTTCCTGAAGGTACCTTATGGACTAGATTTGCCCCTCACTAAGTCTCTGTATTCTAAATCTTGAGCAGTTTCTCCTACTCGCATCATCTGCTTCCTTTCTTTGCTGTAAATTTATTAAGGATCCACAGTTCTTGACAGAAAGCAATGTACATGCTTCTCTGGTGTTTGAAGAAATCATTGATGTGTTCAGTGATAGTGAAATCTGCTAAATGCCTTCAGATGTTATAGTGAAAGAAAAATTACATATTTTCTTTTTTTTTTTAATTATTTTATTGTTGTTCAATTACAGTTGTCCGCATTTACCCTCCCCCCACCCCACCCCAGGCAAACCCACCTCCCTCCCTTGCTTCCCCTCTCCCCCTTGGTTTTGTCTATGTGTCCTTTATAGCAGTTCCTGAATACTCTTGTCCCCCTTCTCCCCTTCCCCCTCCCCTCTGGTTACTGCCAGAATGTTCTAAACTTCAATGTCTCTGGTTCTATTTTGTTTCTCTGGTTGTATTTTGCTTGCTTACCTCACAAGCATCTTGGTTGTGACTGATCTGAATTCCCCGGTAGCTGATCTGGCCTCGGTGCCTTCGCTCCTGAGTCCTCATACGAAACTTTTTAACATTTCATATAGTAGAGGCTGCATGATGATGTACTCCTTGAACTTGACCTTATCTGAGAAGCACTTTATCTGCCCTTCCATTCTAAATGAGTTTTGCTGGATAGATTATTCTTGGTTGTAGGCCCTTGCTTTTCATGATTTGAAATATCTCTCTCTAGCCCATTCTTGCTTGGAAGGTCTCCTTTGAGAAATCTACTGACAGTCTTATGGGGATTCCTTTGTAGGTAACTGTCTCTTTTTCTCTTGCTGCTTGTAAGATTCTTTCCTTATTCTTGACCTTGGGTAATGTAATTATGATGTGCCTTGGTGTGTTCCTCTCTGAGTCCCGCTTCTTTGGGGTTCTCTGAGCTTCCTGGATTTCCAGGAAGCCTATTTCCTTTGCCAGATCTGGGAAGTTTTCCTTCATTATCTGTTCAAAAATATGTTCAATTTCTTGGTCTTCCTCTTGTCCTTCTGGCAGCCCTATGATCCGGATATTGGGTCGTTTACAAATGTCTCTGAGGTTCCTGAGACCCTCCTCATTTTTTTGAATTCTTGTTTCTTCCTTCTGGTCCACCCCATTGGTTTGAGATCCAACTTCCTTTTTTTT
>PVJI01028934.1:0-15893 GCA_004026765.1 Micronycteris hirsuta
TTATTGTTTTTCAGTGATACACAATGCATATTTCTTTTTCTGTTAGCAAGTTATTTCAAATATATTTTTCTATTTTTATTTTCAGCTTTCTTCTGTGAATAATTAAATTTTGCAGGAAAGGAAATATCGTTGCTAAGTTTCCCTTGCATTTAGATGTGGAACTGGGCACATTTTCCTTTTCAATTACTATGGTGAGAAAATTATATGGCAGCACAGACTTTTTATTTTGCCACCGGTAATTACCTACCAGCAGAAAGCTACACTATGTCACTAAATGATAATTGAATTGGGATTTACGGAGATTTTGGTATGAAGAGATTTTCTAATTAGTAAATATAATTGAATGTGATAAATCCATATTAATTTCAGCACCCAGGATAAACTATAGTTAATTAAACAATAGTTTATTCTGGGTCCTGAAATTAAATTAAATTTTATTATGTTAAATGTGACAACTAGAGATACACATATAAGTAACTTTGCATGCATAAATTGCAGCTGGAACAGAGTATATTTTTGTTTCAAAAATTGCTTTCATGAGTAATGAAAAGTCAAAGTAAGTCAATAACTTATAAGAAATGGCTCTTGTTGAAATTTATATTAATCAACCCACATTAATGATATTATCTGATCACTTGTAAGTAGGTGAAGTTTATCATTGGGCTTTCTGAGGAAATAAATAATATATCTATAGTGTTTGCTGAATTTTTGGTAAAACTACTCCCACCACAGACAATTTCAGGCTTTCGGTGTGATGTCCCTGAATGTGGAGGGGAAAGAGATGCTCAAAACGGGCCCACGTGAGCCATTATGAGCCAACTTCAGCACAGCACAGTCACAAAGGACATTTTATTATTATCACTGGATAACAGTTAAAGAAGTGATAGGAATTATGCTTGTAAAATGCTAAATAAATACAGAGCAACCAAAACAAAATAAGAATGAATCCTTAAGGATCCAATTATAAAATTAATGCATAATAAATGAGAAACACAGTACCATTGTTAATCAATTCCAAAGTTCAGTCCAAAAAACAAAATGTTATCAATTGTCATTGACTCCTAATGTATACACAGAAGATTGGAGCTTTCAGTACAATGCTATGTAAAGTTGGATATAACAATTAAATAGACCACTGAGTGAAAATAAAATTATATCATCAACATTGGCTAAAGGAGAAAAATAAAAATATCAGCAGAGTTTGAAAACATTGATCAGCTATCAGAATTTTCTGTCACAAATGGTCAAATACTTTTAAAACTCTACAGAAGATAAATCATTTAATCTCTTGTAAGAGTTCCAAAAAGTAGAAATGAATTATCATCATGTGTTTTCATTATCTGCTTTCCTCTTTCTCATCCAGACTCCTCTACACTCAGATTCCTTTACAGACACCTTCAACTTTATTCTGCTCTGCTATGCATCTTTTTTGACTCTTTTTTTATAGTTTGATGAGTCACTCTCTCCATTTCAGAACAATGAGGCTTCTTGCAGTGATTGTCTGGTGCCCTCTTTCTTCATCATGCCATCATTGGGACACGATACACCTGCCCTTACACACAACCTGTATTAGTGCACTTGAAAGCCCTTCACTTCTGAAATTGCATTAGTTGGCTGCTGTTCAGATATTTATTATCTCTTTTCCTCAAGAACAAGTGAATTAGTATTTATTGCTTTGTAAGAAATTACCACTCAGATATTCCTCTCAGCAATATTTTCACCAATATGTTCCCTAGAGCAAGGGTCATAAAGGAAAGAATAAACAAATGGGACTTCATCAAAATAAAAAGCTTCTGCACGGCTAAAGAAAACATCAGCAAAATGAAAAGGGAATCAACTGCATAGAAAAATATATTTGCAAATGATATCTTGGTTGAGGATTTGATCTCCAAAATATATAAAGAACTCATATGACCAGGAAGACAAACAACCCAATTAAGAAATGGGCAAAGGACCTGAACAGACACTTCTCCAAGAAGGACATACAGAGGGCCCAGAGACATATGAAAGGATGCTCAGCATCACTAATCAACAGAGAAATGCCTATTAAAACCACAATTGGCTACTACTGGATACTACTTCACACCCGACAGAATGGCCATCATACCCAAATCAACAAACATCAAGTACTGACAAGGTTCTGGAGAAAAAAGAACCCCAGTGCACTGTTGATGGGAATGTAGCCTGGTGCAGGCACTGTGGAAAACATTATGGAATTTCCTCAAAAAACTAGAAATGGAATTCCTATTGACCTAGCAATTTCACTGCTGGGATTATACCCAAAGAGCCCTGAAACAGCAATCCAAAAGAGCCTATGCACCCCAATGTTCATAGCAGCACGATTTACAATAGCCAAGTGCTGGAAGCAACCTCAGTGCCCATCAGTAAATGAGTGGCTCAAAAAACTGGGGTACATTTACAAAATAGAATACTACACAGAAGAAAGAAAGAAGAAACTCCTACCCTTTGCAACAGCATGGATGGAACTGGAGAGCATTATGCTAAGTGAAATAAGCCAGGCAATGAGGGCCAAATACCATATGATCTCACCTATAAGAGGAACTCGATCAATGAAACGAACAAGCAAGCAAAGTAGCAGAGATATCAGAATAAAGAACAGACTGATGGTAACCAGAGGGGATGGGGGGAGGGATAACAGAGAAAGAAGGAGAAGGGTCATCAAGAAATATGTATAAAAGGCCCGTGGACAAAGCCAAAGGGGGGTACGACTGAGTGTGAGAGGTGTGGGTGTGTGGGGAGGGGCAGGGGATAGGGGAAGATGGGGACAAATGTACTTGAAAAACAAATTTTTTTTTTTTAAATTATCACACACAGTGTCTTAAATTAACGCAAATTCGTTATCTGACAGTTTCTTTTGATCAGGTTTCTGAGCAGGAGTTACCTAGGCCCTCTGGTCAAGGTCCCAAAGAGGTTAAAATGATGGTACCAGCCAGGGCTGTGATTTCATCAGAGGAGCCCAGTGTCCTCTTCTAAGTTCACTAGATATTAGCTCAAAGTCCTTCTTTTGAAATACAGGACTGAGGTTGCTGCTTTCTTACTTGCTGCCAGATGGGGCCATTCTTAGCTCTTAGAATTCATAAACCATCTCAATACCAGCTGGAGAACTCTTTCTTCAGTCTGCTAAAACAGAATCTTATATAAGGTAACATAATCATTGAAGTGACTATCTGTAGCATAACAAAACTATATGTTTGGCTTATCTCTGTTTTCTGAGTCAGCACTCCAAAATCCTCAGAATCCACTGAGTTATATATGTTAATGTCAAGATTCAGGTGTGTTGATAGTGTAGGGAAAAGGGGGGTAGGTAGTTTCCAAATGGGGAACTGGTTACCAGAAAATCTAACCACATGATTAGAGGGTCTGTACTTTTCAACCCTTCCCTACCCCCCAGGGTAGACAGTGATGGGAGAGTGAGTTCAATCTCCAACAGCCATTAATTAAATCAAGTGTGTCCACCTAATAAAACTCTGATTTAAACAATATACTCAGAAGACATGATCTGAGAAGCTTGGATTGGTGAACATATCCACTTGCTGGGAGGATAGTGTGCCCCGACTCCACTGGACAGAGTACCCCGTGCTCATGACATTTCTGGACTTTCTCCTATGTACCTCTTTTTCTGGCTGTTCATTTCAATCATTCACAATAAAATTTGACCATAAATATAGTGCTTTTCTGACTTCTGTGAGTCACTCTAACCAATTATCAAACCCCAGGCAGGTTTGTGAGAACCCTGAATTTGTAGCTGCCTGGGCAGAAGAATAGGTCACCTGAGGAGCCCCCTCACTGGTGGCTGGCTGTGAACTTGAGGTAGTCTTTGGGGATTCTGCCCTTAACTGTGCTAATTCCAAGTAGTTAGTGTCAGAACTGATTTGAATTATAGTACACCCAGCTAGTGTCAGAGAACTGGAGACTCCGTTTATATATGGGGTCACCGAACAAACACTCCATCACCTTTGCCACCTAATCTCATCCAATCAAATCAAAAGAGTGAATATTTTGTCATATTGACAAGCCCCACCCACAGCTTAAGAGAGCTGGATTTTGCAGGAGCTGTACGATAAAGGGAGGGAATCAGAGGCCATCACGGGAATCTTCCAACCACAGCAGAGACGGTATGTGCCTAGCCGCACTGCATGGTCTAAAACAATGCTTGGCACATGTGAATGATGCAGTATAGATTTGCTTATCGACCATGCTATTTTTTTCATTTGGCTAATTGTTTATATAAGCAAAACAATTTTACACGAATATAGACAAAATAGCAAACTCATTTTAATGACATATAATATAGGTGGGCATTAATGATCTACCTTCAGGTCAATGCTGTCTCACTCTATGTTAGATTTTAGGTTCTAGTTCCACGAAGGTGACCAAAGAACCACTTAGTTATTTTGTAAATGTCATAAAATTTTATAGCTGTTGACTCGAAACATGCTTTGTTTCTATCAGCTGTGACCTTGTAGCAGTAGGGAATGGGAGATATCATGTACAGAAGGCCAGGGCCTTTATAAATTCTCCTTTCCCAGTTGTTCTTGTACTTCAATGCCCTCAGAGAGTCAATGGCTGGGTGTGAGCTATTTTTGTTTTCCTTTTAAGGCATGTCAAATAGCTCCTGAGATACTGTTTACCTGCAAATGAAACAGCTTTTGCATGCATTACAGTCTCAAGTTCAAGGTTAACAAATGAGTCTATATAAATGGAAAAATCCTCAGCTATAGATATCATTTAATCATTCACTAAAAATGTTAAATGGCTGACATATGTAAAACAATTTCATGTACATGACATGCGCACACAAACACACATGCATTATATATAATTTTATCTGGTCAGGTAATCTTCTGTCCTCCGTTAAAAGCACTATAAGTTAAGGATTGATAGTTTGGGGTTGATGGCACTGCTGAGTGTTTTCTGAGGTTGTGAATCACCTTTAAACCTAAGGTACTGCTCTGAATATGTGGCCATTGACCCTGGGGCTGAACGATAACTCAGATTTTCCTGATCTTCAACCACTAGGTCCAGTGACAAATGGAACAGATTCTACAAACTGCCTCGCACAAATAACACTTCCGGATTGCTTGTGTGCTCACTTGTAGCATTGAGAGAACCATTTTTCTTCTAATCCATAAGGTAAAAACGCATTAGTTTTCCCACCTCTAATCCAGTCAGCATCACCTTCCCTCTTGTGAGTAAATGGGTTTGTGGAGTCTCTGCTGATCATTATAACCACTGGCTTATGAAAGCTTCAGTTCAATTCAAAACTTTGGTTTTCCCGTAACCTGCAATATAAGACGCTGGCTCCTTGTAAGTAGCAAGTTATTTCAGGATAAAGCTGTTTTAACCTTACCTTTACATAGCTATCTTAAAATAAATGTAATATGTGAGTAGCTGTAGGTAGAAAAATCAGAATGTCAAATCAATATTTAAAATATGTGTACAGAATCTATTAGGTGTAAATAAATATTATAATTTTAACAAGAAACAACATAATACATTATTTAAGAGTGGTCTGTCCTGGATGCATCCTCTTAACAATGTAAAATACTGGTCACTGAATGTCTTCAAATTTACATAATCTTGCAGAATGTCACTTTCTCCCTTTGCCTCGTATATGGGCTTAAAATGAAATGTTATAATACATGTACGTTTACTTTTACATTTGTCGGAACCAAGTTCTGATGAATAATAATGTAATTAATGTTGCTTTGATCATGGTTTTGTATCCAAATTAAATGGCTGATTGTTAAATCATTTAAAATATATACATGAAATTATTTTTCAAGGACATTAAGGAGTTATAGATTTTCACCTTACCTGAAAGCTAAGTAGTTATCTTGCCAAAATATTATGAATACTGGAACAGTAGAACACACAGGACCTCTGGGACAGGGCAGCTTATTACTATCAGCAATCATCATAGCCAAAGTATCAACAGTTCTGCATCAGTCCCCTGAGATGCCCCTCTCGGTGTGAAGAGGGTGAGTTGATACACGCACACACTGTGAGCTAAATTACTGGAAAGAAATCCTGAGTTAAAGTATCACTGATATTTTAAACTGGGAAGTAAGAATATGCACACATACACACACAGAGCTATGAACTTCCTAAGAACAGAGAATTTAAACCCTTCGGGAGGAAGCCCTGGGGTCATTGGTTATGTGTGGCTCTAGTGAGGGATGGATAACAAAAACTACTGCTAAAATCCTAGATCAATGCAAGATGTATATGTAAGAGTGATATATTTTCATATATCCATCTGTGCTCTTAGGGGAAAATGCTATTATAGTCAAATGAATTTAGCTGAGAAGAATATAATGGACTATTTACTATAAATATGTCACTGTTAAGACATCCAACAGCAGATGGTCAGACACCCAAGGACAAGCACCAGCTCAAAGGTAGTACTTCCCTTATGTCTAAAGGGCCAAGGTAAAGAGTAGACAGCATTGCAGACCTATCGCTTTCATCTCTACTGTTTGACCGCCCTTTGCCATTTGACTTGGCAGTCCATCGTACTAAAAATGTAGAGTCTACCTCTTTGCCCTTGATTCTTAGTTGAACCATGTGACTCGCTTTGACAAGTTCTTAGGAGGTGTGATCAATGCAGCTACTTGACAGATTACCTGAGTGCACCTCCACATTTGTTCTTCTGCCATTACTCTGAGAGCATTCATCAGCCAGCCTGACAGAGGATGAGAGACAAGAACAGGACTGAGCACCCCCAGACGTCCCTGCAGGACCATCCTAAATCATCTCATATGTGGTTCATTGATGCCTGAACCTGGGGAAGCATGACTGACAGGGAAGAGCATGAATGAAAGATACAGAACTTGGTAACTGAGGGAATCTGAAAAGGCAAACAAGGTTTTTGCCTTAATAGAACATCTTAGTTAGGAAAAAAAAAACAATATGTATATTAATACCCAATATTTTATCCAATGTTATTATTGAAAAATGCTATAGCATACCTTTGGAATACTCAACTGTTATTTGTTTCAGTCTTTTTCAAAAATGGCTTGGCATTAATTAGTCAACTCAAATGCTTTTCCTAAGGATAGTAGAAAACAGAAAATTATTTGCAACTTAGTCACATTAATTGGCTCCTTCAGAAATTTTATTTTTATGACTTGCATTTTTTTATCACAGACCATTACCTTTGAATCAATATCTGGTTTTGAGCTCCAAAGAATAAGATAATTAAATATATAAATAATTTAGATGAAGCACTGTTTTTTCACCATTATTTTGTCAACTAATTTTTTTAGTGAACCATCTGTCCTTTTAAATAAAAATAAATCAATTTTTTTCTAAATATATATAACTATCGTGTCTGTCCTTATATAAATTAAATGTGCCCTGGGGATAAGATCTAATGTTGGTACATTAATTGTCTATTACCTCATACTTTTTCTACTATAATTAATGAGGTCTTACTCTCGGTTGCATATGCATTTGAAATGCGTGCCACTTTCTTCTCCCTTCTCTTATCTTCTATATTATGCAGAATCAGTCCCTTCATCCTTTTTAAAATTTATTTATTTATTTATTTTTAGAGAGGGAAAGGGAGGAAGAAAGAGAGGGAGAGAAACAGCAATGTGCGGTTGCCTCTCTCGTGCCCCAAACTGGGCACCTGGAAGGCAACCCAGGTATGTGCCCTGACTAGGAATTGAACCAGTGACCCTTTGGTTCATAGGCCAGCGCTCAGTCCACTGAGCCACACCAGCCAGGGCCCTTCATCTTTTTTAAAGACAATTGGAAAATTGTAGTTCAGTAAAAAAAACACAGTATAATTGAAAGGTAACAGAGAATATCTGCTCAGCATTCATGTTCTCTGAATGTAGAGTACAAATTACTAAACTTTTTATCTAATCTAAAAACCTGCTAAGTAGGATTAATCAGTGTTTCAGATAAAACCCACCGAAGGCACACTAGTCTTCTGGCTTATGTCCCTAATTTTATCCTTTCTGCTTTTCTTTCACTCCACACCCAAATGTATACTATATTTCTTCATTATTATTGTCTTTTATGTTAAGCTGCACTTTAAAAAAAATTTACAGTGCGACAGGTAGGTCTTTCCCACTTCTTCCCATGAATTCTATCTTAGTTTTAGTGACCAAAATATAATATATTAGTCATTATTGGTGCTACTGTCACAAGCAGATTTTAAAATTATTTATCATTACCTGGAAATAACCTAAAGACAGGGCAATTATGAAGGTTAAATCCATTTACTTAACTGAGTCAGTCATAAGTACTGAGTTGCTGCATAGTTTGAAAAAAGCAGAAAAATCTCTCTTAATCTCCTTCCAAAGTGTAATCTATACATCTATATGTGCATTATCTGTTTCCTTCATAGTCGTTTGGGTCACAAACAATAAGACATAGACATTTGCCCATCACGTGACCTGACGTGAACTAGTATGATTACGTTGGGGCATGGCATGCAAAACTGAAGTTGAAAAATAGTGGGGATCATTTCTGAGATGAAAATGTGATGTAGTTGTATAAGTTCACAAGAGTCATTTTTAATAAAGAAAAAATAATATTTTAAAACCCAAAAGTTCCTGATTTTGATGACAACATTTTCAAAAGTTTAAGTCTTCATTGCAAACACTTATAGATTTACATAATGTAAAAGGAAGTAGTCAGTGTCTCCAGTTTGAAATAATAAAGATCTGTAGAGACTAAAATAGAAATAGAAATAAAGGGAAAAACCTATATAAATTGGTAAGCAATGCTGGTTTTTCCATTGTCACAAATAGGAAAATGTTTTAAAAACAAGCAAGAATAAAATAGAGTATGACTACATGACTGAGAAAATACAGGCTGAGATGGCCAGGCAACTGAACAATAAAAATAATTCAACATTGAGATTTATATGTAGTCTTTATTTATTTATTGTTTTTAATATTTAAATCATCAGTAGACTATTTTTTCTGTTTCCTTAAACTGTATGACAGTGATCTGCATAAGAGCTATCTTAAAACAAAGCATTTCACAAAATTTCTTTAGAAGTCCAAATCAAATTTCTGAAATAGAATTTTTCTTAATCACAGGCTTTGTTGAAGTGACTAAAGGAAAACAAAAACAAGATATTTTGATTAATGCCAACATATGGAATATGACCATTGTGTATAACAAATTTGAGAGAGATTTAATTTAGACATAGTACAAGGGATGAAATGAGAACAAACTCACAAAAAGTACCAGGTTACCTCTTCTCTTGAAAATAAAGTATTGTCATTACAAAATAATTCAAAAAAGGAATTTTAAAAGTACCACGAAGACCCAGATGTAGAAGCATGAGGCAAGAATTTATACAGGAAAGATGAGAACATTTATTCTTGCTATTGCTTAATGCCAACCCATAACATATTTAGGGAGGCAGGTACAAGCATAAGAACCACTGAACTAAAAACAGAAAGCCTTGGAATGGGAAAGTCTTCCCTTAATCAAGCCTTTACAGCTTGTATCTACTTCTGTCTGCCTTACATAAATTTTGGCAAAAGTGTGTTTACAGTTGTTCCTATGGAAAATAATACAACTAATAAGTAATTGAACAAAAATCAACTCTGTGTTTCAAGTACTCACAACTTTAAACCACATTTTGCCTCACCCTTATATTTATTGGTACATCTCTAAGGTATTTTTGATTAAGCTTATTAAAATATGGATTTACATTTGCAGCTTGATCAATATTTCAGGATTGATTTTTTAAATTTGTATAAGCTTAGTGATTTCTTATTTCCCTTGCATTTCTTCTGATGCTGCTAAAATAATTCATATCATAGAATATTTGTCTAAACTACTCACATGTCAAAGGACAAAAATGCTGCTTTAGAGAGATTAGTAATTTGCCAATATAACAATGCAATAACAATTCTCAGTGTTTGATTCATATAATTGCATTAAAATATAATAAAAAGAAAAACAACTCTGAACACAAAATTCAAGGCACATAAATTAGGACAGAATGTCTGAGAATGAGAATAGGAAGAACAATATGTTCTAAAGCTTGGTAATGTTTTCTTTTTGAACTCATTGTTCATGGTTGTTTTAATACTTTCATACACTTCATATGTCATATGTACATTTTATTTGCATTCTTAAATTCAGCATAGCTAACCAAAGATTATTGAAACAAAATATGTAAATATCCATGATGTTATTGGCTTTATGGTTTCATAGCCAGGACTCCTATTGGATCAACATTCCAGTAAAAATTAAGGTGAAGAAGTACGCAATTGTGATGGGTCAAGAATTCCCTTACTTGGTAGTAGTAAGTGGGTTGGAGGTAGGGTAATTGAGTGCTATCATGGTTTTCAGGCAGTCTAATGCCACCAAAAGGCAGCAACTACAAGGCAGCTTGAGCACTCGTGGCCCGTTGAACTGATGCTATTCAAGTCTTGGCAGGTTTCTCCAAGAAACAAGAGTGACATCACAGAATCAGGTGAAGTCACTGTATTCTCTTGTGCTTCATGTCCTTTGCACTACAAACCAAAATGATAGTAACCTGAACCATTCCTTTGTGGTCATTTGTGACAGGTTTTAAATTTGAATCCAATGTTGAGATCTGGCTTGACTGTCTACATGGAAAGATTTAGCTAAAGGCACTGTCTGGCTAAGAACATCCTAAGCTATAATTTTATTTTGCATTTTTTATTGAGATAAAATTGACATAAAATTAGCCATTTTTAAATGAATAATTCAGTGCCACTTAGAACACTCATGATGTTATGCAACCACCACTTCTATCTAGTTCAAAACATCATCATCACCACAAAAGGAATCCCATATACATTAAGCAGTAGTTTCCCAATACACCCTCACCCCCTCCCCTGGCTTCTGAAAACAGCCAATCTGCACTGTAGCTCTATGGATTTACCTAATCTGCAAATGTTATATATAAATAAATATACATGTATATATACACACATATATATATATATATAGATATGTGATCTTTTGGGTCTGGCTTCTTTTACTTAGCATGGTTTTGATATGTTCCTCCATATCATGGTCTGTATCGATACTTTATTTTCTTTCATGACTGAATAATATCCCATTGTATGTATGTGCCATTCTTTGCCGATCCATTGATGGACATCTGGGCTGATTCTATCTTTTGGATATTGAGAATAGTGATTTTAGGAACATTTATATGCATACATTATTTGAGTTTTTTTTTTCAATTTTGGGGGAATATATATCTAGAAGAAGAATTGTTTGCTCATTTTGTAATTTTGTGTTTAAATTTTTGAGGAACTATCAAACTATTTTCTAGGGTTTCAGTTTCCCTATACACTTCCCTACACTTGCTAGATTCTGGTTTTGTTTTATTTTGCTTACAGCTATCCCAGTTGGTATGAAATGTATTTTTCTGATTTGTGTTTTCTTAATGACTAATAATGTTAAGCATTTTTTAATGTAGTACTTCTTTGCCATTTGTATAAATTCTCTGGAGAAATTACTATCCAAGTCCCTATCCCATTTTAAAAATTGAGCTATTTGTAGCCCTGGCTGGTGCAGTTCAGTGGATTGAGCGCGGGCTGGGAACCAGAGGGTCCCTGTTCAATTCCCAGTCAGGGCACATGCCTGCCTGGGTTGCGGACTGGGTCCCCAGTGAGGGCCATGTGAGAGGCAACCATACATCGCTGTTTCTCTCTTTCTCCTTCCCTTCCCCTCTCTCTAAAAATAAATAAATAAATAAAATTAAAAAAAATTGAGCTATTTGTTTTTGCATTGTTGAATTACAGAGTTCCTTCTTTATATAGGCTGGACACAGATCCTAAGGTATATGATTTGCATGTATTTATTTTCCTGCTGTAGGTTGCCTTTTTACTCTCCGAAGTATTCTTAGATGCACAAAGGCTTTTAAATTTGAAGTCTAACTTCTTTTTATTTCCTTTTGTTGAACATACTTTTGGTCTGAGCTGTAACTTGAAAGAGCTCTTCTAAGAAATGTTCTTTCTTTACTGAAATAAATAAGAGTTCAATATATTTTAATGTCTAGTTTCATATTAGCTGTTATAATTTTACAGTTTGTATATATTATAAATATGCTGTGGTCCATTTTAAACATAATATATGGCAATTTTTATGGGTATAAACAAATTATTAAATAAATTATCCTGCTCACTAAATAGTATGGCTACTTTATATTAACAATAATATCCTGGCAAACAAAATAATCTCTTCATGCCATCATCCTCTGGTTTTCAAAATTACTTTAACATGTTTTTTTTTTTAGAAAAAGCACTGGGTCTTCAAAAGAATGATTGAGAATTAAATCTGATTTTCAAATTGGAAGCTGCACCCGGCAGCAGGAAGATTCAGGAGCAAAATATCAGAATTCTTCATTTGAAGCCTTTGTCAGTTACTTGCTGTTTGGCATCAGGCAATTTACTTGTTCATACTGAGTATCATTTTTCTCAAACGACAATGGAATTTAGATATTGCAATATCTGACCTAATTATCTTAAACAGTTTTTTCAGAATAAAAAAGTTACAAAGAGCTTTAATAACATGAATACATTAAGTGAATTGAAATTTTATTGTCCTTTGCATGGGCTTGTATATTGAAATAGCATAAGGTAAAAATTAGGTGTCAGAAAATGAAGAAAATTTTCCCTGGCTATTAAATCATAAAACCGAATTACATTTTGGCTAATTTGGAGGGAAGATATGCCATGGTATGCCGATTATGCTATAAAACATACAGAGAAGCTCAGTTTATTCCATGTCAGTTGTTATTTATGATGCAGTACAGAACTGTGCCATAGTATTTTAACCGACAGAAAAAAAAGTCATTGGTAACACACCACTTTATTGTGGCCCCATAGTGATGCATTCTTATATCTGAACTTTCATGATGTTAAATTGATAACTTCGATTGATATTTGATTTCTGTGTGGAAAAAAATAAGAAGTGCAACTTTTAAAACTTACATTGTTCTGAAATCTAATATTGAAACGCCAACAAAAGTCAATGAATTCAACAGATGAGCATATTGCTTCATTATCAAACGATGATTAATGATCATCTGAAGATAGGAGTGATCAGAAGAAGCTCTTCATGTTAGTAGAATTGTCCCTATAGTACTAGAAATTTTTATAAAGAAAATTAATTGGTGACCCGTGAAATACTTTCTTTTATCTCCTCCACAATGCACTCACTTCATGCTAGCAGTATCGTTGCCACCATTTGTTTATGCATTCCCTTAGTCATATCCCTGACCCTATTCAAAGTTAATAACTTTCTTCCTTGTTTACATTTGACCCAGTTGTTCATTTAAATTTTACTTTTTTTACCGTTTTACAGAACAATAGAACACATATTTTGGAAAACAAGTATTTTTTCATTGCATTTCATTTAGCCTTGGAATTAGAGAATCTATTATAATCCAGATGATTTCAAAGGCTAAATAAGCATTATGAAAAGCATTGTTGAAAGCTTTGTAAGAACAAATGCTCGTGATAAACTGAAGATGCAGAGGACCATGGTCCCAGAGTGGGTCACTGCGACGATGTCCAGCTGACTGTGTGTAATCTGTCCTGAGCCCTCGTGAAAGAACTGGAGCCTTTTCTTTCCTGCACCTATCATTCTTCAGCGAAGACACTGCACACAGAGAGGAAATGCAAATCAAAGCCGCCCAAGTTTAAAAAACAAAGCGGTCTTCAAATTAACTTTTTTAATATCTTCATACAATGACCCATAAAACTGTAGGAAAATAATTAGGGTTAGATGGGTGAGGGGTAAACAAGATAAAACCAATTATAACACCATAATAATGGACCAATAGTGCCATCTATTGCTTCAATTTCCAGTCCATTATATAAAATCTATTTTTCATGTAACAATATAACAATTATATGTTTCTATGCCTTTAAGCATTTTTCATACTTGCTAATAACACATAATACGCTAGAATTATACTTCAACTTTTATTGTATATTGTGTATAGCATATATTTATCAATACATATTAAATGTATATTTATTATCTTTTAGGAATGGCTTCAGTTTATTAAAATTTATGCTCTAAGGAATTTTTAAAACATTTTATTTATTTACTTTTAGAGAGGGGGAAGGGGGGAGGAAAAGAGGGAGAGAAACATCAATGTGTGGTTGCCTCTTGTGCACCCCCTACTTGGGACCTGGCCTGCAACCCAGGCATGTGCCCTGACTGGGAATCAAATGGGGACCCTTGCGTTTGCAGGCTGGCACTCAGTCCACTGAGCCACACCAGCCAGGGCTTTCTAAGGAATTGTATATCTTCTACACAAGAAGTTACTGAAGGACCATAGTAGTTGCAGAAAACACTATCAATACTGAGTTCAGACTATGGATGCTTCATATAAGTGACATTTAGCTCAGAAATCAAATAAATGGTCTAAAATATATATATGTATGTATATGAACATATATTACACAGCCACACTAAGGATTTTTCAGTTTTATGCAAAATATGCTCAATTTTATGCAAAAGTTGCTTGAAGAGATGAAAATGTAGCATCCACCAAAATCTTTCTGTAGAGATGTTCCTGTAGCAATTCCCCAACTTCCAGTATTGTGCAAGGTTTCACTTGGCCTCATGCTTCAGTCAAAAGGAAGTAGCTGACTATATTTAAAGTTAAGTTGGTTTCCAGAACTCTAGTTATCAGCTTACATCCATTCCCAATAAAACCATTGATGTTAGAAAATAAGAGAATGAAGATCTGAATGTGTTAAAGACAAAACAAACAAATATACAACTAAGAACAATAAAAATACCATTTAGAACCCTACAGTACCACAAATGTTCTCTGAAAAAGAATGGGAATTAAGCTTAGACAATTTAACATTAGCAAACACGCCCACAAGGAGTGCTAAAGAAAGGAAAGGATCCCACATTGAAGTAGGTACTACAGGAAGGGAGAAAGCTACCAGAAAGGAAAACTTCAACAGATACTGTCTCAGTTGCAAGTGGTATCACCTCATGTGGAATTTTTTCACACTGTCATTATTAAGTTGCAATTTAGATACAATAAAATTCACTAATTTTAGTGTACAATTCTATATGTTTTGGTAAATAAGTGCAAGAATGTAATCACCCTGATAATCAACACATACAATAGTTCTACCACCTGACACATTCCCCTTACATGTCCTTTGCAGCAGTAGCTAGTTTATTTATTCAGCACAGTTCTGTCTCAGGTCCCCAAAGTTTTTCACAATCCAGAAAGACATACAAATAAAAATACATGGTGATAGCTTTATGAGTTAGCATTTCTGCTTAGCTCAGATGATATGAAATTCAGTTATACCACTGCATGTATCAATGATCATTTTTTTCCTTTAGTGATATTCCAATGTGTGATATGTGGATACAGAGTTTATCAATTCCTCACTTAAGATGTGTTTGTGTTGTCTCCAGTGTGGGTATATTATGAATAAAGCTGCTACAAAAATTCTTATGTATCTCTTTGTGTAAACATAGGATTCTATTGCCGTGGGGATCTCGTCCCAGCCGAAACCCGTGGGTGACCGTAACCAACTGCGTGTATACATCTCACACTGAGACACGCGGGGGGAAGAAATCCGGCGGCCACGGGTCTCCTCCACCATCGCCCATCTTGGGGAGAAAGACCTTGTGGGTTGCTTAGCCGGGGGTTTTATTAGAGGCATTAAGGCACATTTACATTGGATTGATTATTCATGGGATTAAGCAGAACAGGTAGGATTACTCATAGCAAGGCATTGGGATGTTGATTCAGATCCGGTGGCAGACACGACCAGGTTAAATATGCAGGGCACAGCAAGCCAGAATTTTTTAAGATACACCTTTGCCAAATTCCTATTAGAGAATTCCCATCCCACAGACATGATCCA
>PVJI01028935.1:0-15887 GCA_004026765.1 Micronycteris hirsuta
GCGTAGAATTCCATTGTGTAAATGTACCATAGTTTCTTGATCCATTCATTTGTAGATGGGCATCTAGGTTGTTTCCAGCACTTAGCTCTTGTGAATTGTGCTGCTATGAACATAGGAGTGCAAAGGTTCTTTTGAATTGGTTTTTCAGGATTCTTAGGGTATAATCCCAGTAGTGGAATTGCTGGGTCAAAAGGCAGTTCCATTTTCATTTTTTCATAGGACTCCACTCCAGGAAGACAAAAAACCCAATTAAAAAATGGGCAAAAGACATGAACAGACACTTCTCGAAAAAAGACATAAAGAGGGCCCAGAATCATATGAAAAGATGCTCAACATCATTAGCCATCAGAGAGATGCAAATTAAAACCACAATGAGATACCACCTCACAACAGTCAGAATGGCCATCATCAACAAAGCAACAGATAACTGTTGGAGGGGATGTGGAGAAAAGGGAACCCTACTGCACTGTTGGTGGGAATGCAGACTGGTACAGCCACTGTGGAAAACAGTATGGAACTTCCTCAGAAAAATGAATTTATTCTTGTATGTGGAAAGGTGATCTAGTTTCATTTTCCTGAACATATCTGCCCAATTTTCCCAATACTATTTTTTGAATAAACTGTCTTTAGCCCATTGTATGTGCCTGCTTCCTTCGTAGAATATTAATTGACTATAAAGGTGTGGGTTTACCTCTGGACTCTCCATTCTGTTCCATAGATCTATGTGTCTGTTTTTATGCCTATACCAGGATGTTTTGATTACTATAGACTTGTATTATAGTTTGATATTATATAACATGATTCCTCCAGCTTTGTTCTTCTTTCTCAGGATCACTTTGCTATGTGGGGCTTTTGTGGTTCCATATAAATTTTTGAAATATTTGTCCTAGTTTTGTGAAATATTTCATTGGTATCTTGATAGGAATTGTGTTGATCTATGGATTGCTTTGGGTAGTATGGACATTTTAATGACGTTAGTCTTCCTATCCATGAACATGGTATGTGCTTCCACTTATTTGTATTTTTCTTTAATTTTTTTTTCTTCAGTGTCTTATAATTTTCTGTCCTTTACATCCTTGGTTAGGTTTATCCCTAGGTATTTTATTCCTTTTGAAGCTATTATGAATGAGATTGTTTTCTTAAATTCCCTTTACAATGGGAGATAAATACAACAAATCAAAATATTTATTTTATTGTTAGTTCATTATTGCCATAAAAATGCAACTGATTTCTGAATATTAATTTTGTATCCTGCTACTTTGCTGAATTCATTTATCAGTTCTAATAGTTTCTTGGTGGAATATTTGGTGTTCTCTATGTACAGTATCATGTCATCTGCAAATAAAGACAGTTTAACTTCTTCCTTTCAAATCTGGATGACTTTTATTTCCTCTTCTTGTCTGATTGCTATGGCTAGGTTTTCCAGTACTATGTTGAATAAGAGAGGTGAAAGCAGACATCCCTGTCTTGTTCCTGATCTTAAAGAGAATGCCTGTAGTTTTTCCTGTTGCCTATTACACTGGCAACAGGTTTGTCATATATGGCCTTTATTATGTTTAGGTATCTACCCTCTATTCTCATTTTGCTGGGAATTTTCATCATAAATGGGTGCTGGATTTCATCAAAAGCTTTTTCTGCTTCTATTGATATAATCACATGGTTTTATCCTTCATTTTGTTTATGTAGTAAATCCATTTATTGGTTTGCTAATGTTGTACCATCCTTGCATTCCCAGAATAAATCCCACTTGATCATGGCCTATGATATTTTTGATGCATTGCTGTATTCAGTTTGCCAATATTGTGTTGAGGATTTTAGCATCTATGTTCATCGGTGATATTGGTCTATAATTTTCTTTTTTGTAGTGTCTTTGTCTGGTTTTGGAATTAGGATAATGCTGGCTTGGTAAAATAAGTTTGGGAGCTTTCCCTCCTCTTGAATTTTAAGAAATAGTTTGAGGAGAGGTATTAGTTCTTGGAATGTTTGGTAAAATTCACCTGTGAAGCCATCTGGTCCAGGGTTTTTTTTTGTTGGAAGTTTTTTTGATTACTGATTCAGTTTCATTAGGTGTAATCTGTCAGTTCAGATTATCTGATTCTTCCTGACTTATTTTTTGAAGATTGTATGTTTCTAGAAATTTATCCATTTCATCCAGGTTGTCCAAATTGTTGGCATATAATTTTTCATAATATTTTCTTACAATTCTTTGTATTACTTTGATGTCAGTTATTATTTCCCTTCTTTCATTTGTGATTTTATTTATTTGTGTCCTTTCTCTTTCTTTCTTTTTTTTCTTCATGATTGGTTTGTCAATCTTGTTTGCCTTTTCAAAGAATCAGCTCTTGGATTCATGATCTTTTGTATCATTTTTTTAGACTCTATTTCATTTATTTCTGCTCTGATCTTTATTATTTTCTTTCTTCTACTCATTTTGGGCTTTGGTTGTTTTTCCTTTTTAAGTTCTTTTAAGTGTGAAGTTAGAAAGCTTATTTGAGCTTTTCCTTGGTTTTTGAGATAGGTCTGTAATTCTATGAATGTCCCTCTTAGGATTGCCTTTCCTGTGTCCCACTGATTTTGGATTGTTGTGTCCTCATTTTCATTTGTTTCAAGGTATCTTTTGATTTCTTCCTTGGTCTCATTGTTGATCCATTCATTGTTTAATAACATGTTACTTATTTTCCATGTCTTTGCATGTTTTTCAGTGTTCTCCTTGTGATTGATTTCTAGTTTCATAGCATTGTGGTCAGAGAAGATGCTTGATATAATTTCAATATTATTAAATTTGTTGAGACTTGTTTTGTCCTAGCATGTGGTCTATCTTAGAAAGTGTTCCATGTGCACTTGAAAAGTACGTATATTGTACTGCTTTGGGGTGAAATGTTCTGAAGATATCAATTAAATCCATTTGATCTAGTGTGTTGTTTAAGGCTGCTGTCTCTTCATTGATTTTCTGTCTGAAAGATCTACCCATTGAAGTCAAATGGGTGTTAAAATCCCTGACTATAATTGTATTTCTGTCAATCTTCCCTTTTATGTCCATCAAGATTTGTTTTATATATTTAGGTGTTCCTATGTTGAGTACATAAATGTTTACTAGGGTTAGATCCTATTGTTGGATTGCTCCCTTTATCATTATGTAGTGTCCTTCTTTGTCTCTTATTATAGCCTTGATTTTAAAGTCAATTTTGTCAGATATAAGTACTGCTACCCCAGCTTTTTTTCTTTCCATTTTCATGAAATATCTTTTTCCAACCCTTTTCTTTTAGTCTGTGTGTATCTTTTGATCTGAAATGGGTTTCTTGAAGGCAGCATATATGTGAATCTTATTTTCTTATTTATTCAGCTACCCTGTGTCTTTTGGTTGGAGCATTTAAGCCATTAGTATTTAAGGTGCTTATTGATAGATACATATGTAGTGCCATTTTATTAGACTGTTTTCCTCTGTGTTTTTTTCTTTCTCTTTTTCTTCTTGTTCTTCTTAAAGCAAGCCCTGTAACATTTGTTGCAGTACTCATTTGATGTTAACAAACTCCTTTAGTTTATTTCTTATCTGGGAACCTCCTTATTTCTCCTTCGATTTCACATGATAGCCTTGCTGGGTAAAATAGCCTTGGTTGTAGGTCCTTGCTTTTCATCACTTTGAGTATTTCACGTCACTTCCTTCTAGCCTGAAATATTTCTGATGAGTAATCTGAAGAGAGTCTAGCTGGTGCTTCTTTGGAGGTAACTACCTGCTTTTCTCTTGTGGCTTTTAGGATTCTCTCCATTTCTTTAAGCCTTGTTATTTTAATTATGATGTGTCTCAGTGCGGGCCTCTTTTGATCCAACTGTTTTGGGACTCTCAGTGCATTCTGGACTTGTGCAAATTTTTCCTCCTTCAGATTAGGGAAGTTTTTGGTCATTATTTCTTCAAATAGGTTCTCGATCCCTTGCTCACTCTCTTCTTTTCCTTGTGGTATTCCCATTTTGCATATGTTGTTACACTTCATGTTGTCCAAAAATGTTTTTTAAGTTCTCCTCATTTTTTAAAATTCTTTTTTCTTTTTGCTGCTTTGCTTGTTTTTTAACCTTGTCTTCCAAAACACTGATTTGATCCTCTGCCTCATGTAACCTATTGTTTATTCCTTCCAGTGTATTATTTATCTCAGATATTGCATTCTTTATTTCTGACTGGTCATTTTTTATGGTTTCTATGACTTTTTTCATGCTGTTGAGTATCCTTATAATCATTACTTGAAACTCTCTATCTGATAAATTGCCTACCTCCATTTCATCCAGTTCTGGAAAAAATTTTGTTCTTTTATTTGGGGTCTGTTTATTTGTCTTCCCATTTTGGCTCCTTTGTATTTTCTACCTTAGATGTTAAACTAATTGATCAGTTGCCAATCTAATCAATCTGTAGTCGATAGTCAAGCTTAAGCACCACAGGGTGGGGTAGAGTAATTCCTGTGGACAGGGCTATTGTTTCACCTCAGACTGATGCCATCTAGGGAGTAGTGCTCTGCCTGAGACAGCTGGCTCCTGCAGTGTGGAGGATGAGTCGGAACATGGATCCTGGTGGCTGTTCCCTCAGTTCTCTCCCTAAAGCCACTAACCTTAGACTCTCCTCAAGCATCTCCAGTCCATTCTGCCTTCCCTTTTCCAGCACCCAGTGTAAGTGGCTGCATGTGAAATTTTGTGGTTTTTCCCTTTAAAAGGTTCTCTGTCTCTTTAGCTATCTCTCCCTGGCCATAGAACCTCTGCTACTTTTCACAGCTCAACATTATCTGGGTTGCTTTCTGGCTTTGGTGTGGTAGGCTAGGGAGAACAGCTTGGGGTTTAGGCCCCACGCTTCTCAGGTGGAACCCCTGCTCAGCTGCTTAAATATCCCTCTGGAACTTCAGCTGCCCCCTTGGGAACTCAGCCAGCCTTCTCACATCTCCTCCACACTCTGTACCATTCATGTTGTGGTGTAGTGTTTTCTTCTGTCTGTCCATGGTTATAAGACTTCTCTCCAGCTAGTGTTCAGTTGATATTTCAAAATGGTTTCTCTACAGTTTAGTTGTAATTGCAGAGTGGTCCTGGGAGGAGTTTAGTGTAGCTTTCACGTACTCCTCTGCCATCTTGGATCTTGAGAATGAATGCATTTTATTATCCTCAAAATCAAATATAATAGATGGAGATATTACTCATACTTTGCAGAAAAACACTCATTCATCTTTGACATCCATGCTTTCTTTTTCTGCTCTTGTGTTTCAGGATTAAAGTTTGCTTCTTGTGGTCCTGGGTTTTGAAATGCCAAGCATATTAACCACCAATCTGTCTGTTGCTGAGCTGGTTATTAAACTGCTCTCTTGGTTCCAAATCTACTTTTTTGTTCTCCCCTGTGCCATGTTAGGACTGGGACTCTGCAGACCACATTTCCACTTTAGCAACATGATTTCAGAACTATGTTCGTTCCATATTTATTTGTCTCTGTACTTGGGTATTCTCTCTCTTCACCCACCCTCCACCCCCAAGATTTCTAACAGTGATTTATGTTAAACATTTTTTCATAAAACCAGGTTCAGGCACACTTAATCACTTTTGCTTTTATTTTGTTCTACCTTTCACTGATTTTTCCCTGTTATCTTTACTGTGTCCTTTTACTTTTCTATCAGGTGTGTGCTTATTTCTTTTTCCAGATTCTTGTGTTGAACACTTAGCATTTGTTTTCAATCTTTCTTGTTTGCTGGAAAAATGTATTCTAAACTAGACATTTCCCTCTAAGTACTTGTTTAACTGTGTTCCGAAATCTTGACATGTAGCCTTTTCTAACCTCTCAGTCTTGAGTATTTTGTAATTTTCCTTATGATATTTATTTTAACCCAGTGTCACATAATAGTATTTTACTTAGTTTCCAGGCGTATGAGATTAAAAAAAATACTTTGTTGCTGGATACTAATTATTTTTGCACGAGGAACAGAGCATATCCTCTATATGATGTTAATTATTTAGAACTTAACATATAAAGATTTTTATGAATATTTTATATTTGCTCAGAAATCATGTATACTCTCTTTTGGATGTAAATTTCTATACACCCATTGGTTTGAGCTTATCAATCATGTTATTCAAATTTCCTATAATCTTTTATGTTACCTGATTTAAAATTTCTGAAAGAATTGTCTTAAAATCTCCAATTTGATTTTCACTCTGTAAGGCATTTATATATTTATAGAATATATATTCTTAGGTACATACATGCTAATTATCCTTATGTCTTTTGATTTATCATTTCTTTTACTAACGTATACCATCTCACATAACCCAACTTTGGAGACACCAGGGAAGTGAGAAAATTCTAGGTGGTACAAACATGAGGGGATTTAGTGACCAATCATATATGAATGAAAAGATGGCTTCATGAGTTTCAGAAATAAGCAATTTGATAAATCCTAAAATAAAAAAAGAAAAGAAAAGATGGCTTCATGAATAACTCTCTAGGTTTTGGCTTGGAAATCTGGGTAGCTTATAACAGTAATCACTGTGATAAGACATACAGAAAGTGTTAAGGGCAGATAACAGTGGAAAAGATGAGATGAGCAAAAACATTTATTCATTAATTTATTTCCTTAGTATATATTTACTTAGTGTGCTTCACATGCTAGGTGCTATACTATGCATATTTTACACAAAGTTTTCAGGGTAGTTTAAGATAAATCAGTATTATAATTCCATCACAAGCTTGCTCACAAAACATGAAAGTGTAAGGACAGTCATGATGTGGATATTTATATGTAAAAAAATTTGACTGTGGTGGGCTTTACATAATCCATCTTGGAAGTTCAACTCAGTAAAATCTCCAGTCACCTCTAGGGAATTCTCTGGCTATATGTAGACTTGCCATAATAGATTAGCATGATTTATAAACTACAATTTGACTCTAAAATAAAAAATATTCAATCTACTCTTGTATCTGTAGCTACCTTATCTGTTATGTTAGCACTAGACTGGACTTACAGTACATCTTATTTAAAGGTTTACAATGATGATTTTGCCCTGGCCAGTGTGGCTCAGTTGGTTATATGAGCATCCTCCCATAATCAAAAGGTTGTGGGTTTGATTCCCAGTCAGAGTACATGCCTAGGTTCATTACCTGGTGTAGGTGTGTATGGGAGGCAACTGATTGATGTTTCTCACATTGATGTTTCTCTCACTTTCTCGCTCCCCACCCTCTTTTTTCATCTCTCACTAAAAGAAATGAAAAAGTGTCATTGGGTGAGGATAAAAATAAAATAAAATAGTGATTTTCAAACTTCAGTTAGCACATGAATTACATGGATGCTTGATAAAAATGCAGATTCCTGAATTCCAACCTGAGACTTAGGAGTGAGCCCAAGAATCTAATTTGACAAGCTCTTCAGCTTATTATAACACTACTCAAAGCTGTATTTTGAGAAATGCTGCTGAAAACTTTATTAATTGATTACAGGGTGTTAATAAATAATGCTCTCTCCAATCCCCAGGCTGGGAATAGACAATTGGCACACCTGTAGACTTATTTGGATATGATCTTGTTTTCCAGGTGTAGCAGTTTTGCTTCTTAAATACATTTATAACAGTTTTTGTAATGTAGAATAACCTAAGGGAAATAATCTTTATACAAAATACAAGAATTTTCTTGCATTTCTAGGAATACAGATAGTATCCAAGCTATCTTATTTCTATACCTGTATAAAGCCTTCATTTACTCCTAGAGATTCCTCCTTTAATAATCTCAGGTTCAGTAACCTCACAGAGTCTTCACTAGCTCCTTCTTTTATGAGAGGGGCTATCCTATTGGTAGTTTCCCAATTTTGGAAAGAGAGAGTAGTGAGCAATATTTCTAGTTTTCTTTTTTAGATGACAAGATACAAATTTAATCATTTGACCCTGCTAAATTCTTGTTTTCTCCTATGGAAACCATTAGGTACACACAGCAAGGCTGAGTGCCGTGTGATTTCTGGAGGCATCTTGGGAGCATTCTGGGC
Organism: Micronycteris hirsuta; assembly: GCA_004026765.1. Taxonomy (NCBI): domain Eukaryota; kingdom Metazoa; phylum Chordata; class Mammalia; order Chiroptera; family Phyllostomidae; genus Micronycteris; species Micronycteris hirsuta. Next base: position 7,992 of record PVJI01028935.1, read on the forward strand.
AAAACATCATGACACACCATCTCTATAAAGAGACTATTTTTTTCTTCCCCCCACTTATGAAAACTCCCTTTAAATTGCTTTCTGCTGACAACTGAACCAGGTTTGGGAAGCGATTCAACTTTAATAATAAGAGACCCTGTAGATTAAGACCTGCTTAAATGAAAAACTGTTTTAGGATTAAGAGGCAGAAGTAAAACTGAAAGTTAGGCTAAAATTGAATTGCATTTAATATCCATGGTATTAAAGGGATAACAATAATCATTATATATCAGCAGATATGGACATTTAGACTAGGATCACAAGATTGCCCCACACTGAACATCCAACAGATAATGTAATGAATAAGTATATATAATAGGCCATTATATCTAAACCAACCAGTTAGAAAATGACAAAAATTTATGGGCAAGCAACGTACAAGTGATTTTTCATAAAGAATCTTGAGCTGACAACTAGATTAAATGAAAAAATATGCAGAATATTGGAAGAGGGCCATGGTAAATGGAAAAGTACACACTGCCATCAAGCATGAGGCTGTTGGAGGACTTGGATTTAATCCAATCACAAATGAAGAGACCCTGCTGGGACAGGATGAGAGTGAAGAGACACACAAGGCTGGGAAAGAGGACGATACAAAGGTGCTCAAGATCAAAAATCTAGGCACACATAAGTATTTCCCATAATGATAAGCAACTATCATATTTTGATGACTACTTAGTGATTATAGCCTACACTGTCTTTCTTATTTACTGATCTAATAATGCCTTATCAAAGTAACCTAATCAACAAAACAAATAAGCAAGCAAAAATAGAACCAGAGACATTGAAATAAAGAACAAACTGATAGTAACCAGAGAAGGAGGAGGGGAATAATAAGAAAGAAGTGGACGGGTCGTCAAGGAACTTGTATAAAGAACCCATGGACAAAGCCAAAGGGGGACAGGATTGAGGGTGGGGGGGTGGAGTGAGGGAGAAACATAGGGGGAAAATGGAGACAACTGTACTTGAACAACAATTTAAATAATATTCCTTACTTACTAAAAGAAAAGAATGTTAATAGACAGAAAAAAATATTAATAATCTTTGCTCAGTACAAATTGTTGATAGTAAGCCTAGCTTGGCATCTAGTGATACTGCCAGCCTTTTCTAAATATTTATTAACTACTTGGTTAATTAATTGTTCTAGAATTTTGACAGGAACTAGTATTTACTTTCTTATTTTTACATTCCATTTTTTCCTTTTCTTTGATAACATTTTGCCAGTCTTAAAGTTCTGGTTATTTGAAAATGCATATTAAAGTCATGAAGAGATAACATTAACATAGCAGAATGGTTAAAAATAGAAATTTTGACCATTTTAAGTATTAAGGGTGTGAAGTAACTGAAACTCAGACACTGCTGGTGGAAATGTAAAATGATTAAAATCACTTTGAAAATAGTTTGGCAGCTTCTTAAAAAGTTAAATATACACTCACCATATGATCTAGCCAATCTATCCTAGGTATTTATTCAAGATAATTGAAAGCATGTACACATAAGATTTGCATGCAAATGTTCATAGCAGTTTTATTTATAACAGCCAGAAACTGAAGACAATCCTAATGCCCATCAGTAAGTGAATGGGATAAATGAGTCATGCTGCATCTATGCAGTGGAATGCAGTACTTCTCCACTATCCACAGGAATACAACCCCAGTGGATGCCTGAAATGGGGACAGTACCAAACCCTACATATATTATATTTTTTCCTATACATACACACCTTTTCATTTAAAGGAAGCACTTGACTGCTTCTCTTTGGCATATCCAAAATGACAGCATCACTACTCTTGTACTTTACGGCCATTATTGAGTAAAATAAGGGTTACTTGAAAACAAGCACTGCAATACCACAACAGGCAATGTGATACCAAGGAACTAATGGATAGGTAGATTATATGAGGGGGGACTGGGAATTATCTTCTGGAGGGTAGGCCCCTTGTAGTACAGGCTTCCTCTGCTAGATGAGTATTCCAGGAACCCATCTGTATCAGTGTACCAGCTGGCATTGTCATGAGAGGCTGCATTAAGCTTTGGTTAATTTTTTTTGAAGACTTTTGCAACACATTTGCCTATTTCATGATGGGTGATTTACGAGTGCACCTGCCCACACCGTGCTGAATGTTCAGTAGTTTTTGACCAAAAGTGTCATGACCTTCATGCCCTGCCCTGCCTATTCACCCGATATTGCCCAAGTGACTATTTTTTTTGTTTCCCTGGATGAAAAAGTTCTCAAAGGGAAATGTTTTGCCAATGTGGAAGAGATGAAACAAAAAAAGAAGCACTAAAAGCCATCAACATTGACAAGTTCAAAAACTGTTTTGAACAGTGAAAAAATATGTTGATAGATATATTTCATCAAATGGAAGTACTTTGAAGGTGACTGAAGTTTAAACATGTAAGAATAACTATGCAGCCCGGCTGGTGTAGCTCAGTGGATTGAGCGCGGGCTGGGACCCAGAGGGTCCCGGTTCGATTCCCAGTTGGGGCAAATGCCTGGGTTGCAGGCCAGGTCCCCGGTGAGGGCCATGTGAGAGGCAACCGTACATTGCTCTTTCTCCCTCTCTTCTCCTCTCTCTAAAAATAAATAAATAAAATCTTAAAAAAAAAAGAATATGCAATTTTTTATAAATCAATTCTGGATTTTTTGAGGGGGTAACCCCTCATATAGTGTGGATATACTGGACAAAGGGATGATTCATATCTGGAGTAGGATAGCACAAGACAGCTCAAGATTTCATCATATACTCACAATAGTGTGCAGTTTAAAACTTATGAATTGTTTATATCTGAAATTTTTCATTTCATATTTTTGGACCACAGTTGATTTTGGTTAACTGAAACCATGGAAAGCAAAACCATAGATAAGGGGGTACTACTCTGCTACTTAGCAATACAAACAAAAGAACTATGATACATGCATGAAAGAACCACCAAAGATGTACTTTATTATTTGATTTATTTAAAACTCAAGAAAAATTGAGCAAATCTATTGTGACAGAAAATAGTTCAGTGGTTTCTGGTGACAGAGAATGGTAGGGAGGGAAAGGAGGAATTACAAAGGGATGCAAGGAGACTTTTGTGGTGATATGTTCTTGATTTTGACAATGGTTTCTTGGTATATTTGAATGTCACTAGTCATCAAATTGCATATCTAAAATATATGCAGTTTATTGTAAGTCAACTATGCCTCTATAAAGGTGAATAAAAATTTTTAAAAAATTACTGTAAGCTTTCACCACTAGCATTGGGAAAAAACAGAATGCATCTCAGTAAAATATGCAGAGGTAGCCCAATGGTACACGTGGAGGAAGGAACATAAGGGTTTCATGATCCTTGCTCAAATTGGTTTCACTTGTGTTTTTAGCTAATAAATGTGTAATTTCTGGCAAGAAAAGTAAATTGTATGTTGACCATAAAAGCTCTGGAATGGTGATAGCCACAAAAACAAATGATTAAGTAAAAACATAAATAAATAAACAAAGATTATCACAGTTGATAAAAATAGCACTGACTTAAGATAAAGACCTGAGTTGTAGTTGGAGCTTCTTCTGATACATTTATTGACAAGCTGCTACTGAGCCTGTTTTCTGCTCTGAAATTTGATGACTATTTATAGTAGTTGCATGTAGAAATGGACTTGTGTGAAAACCCTCATCTGGTCAAGCTTCTCTGCTCTAATTTCTAGCATAGCTTGCCTGTTGTTTTAACCAAAACTATATTACCTCTGAGTGGCTCTTAAACCTCTGGTCCATATTTTATATGCAGGTTCTGAGGCCATAGCCAAGATATTTAGAAAATCTAAGGCCAGGTCCAGTAACATGCATTTTATGAATAGGTGGTATAATACAGAGGATCTGAACACCATGCTTTATTCACTAGCCAGACAATGAAAAGGATATCTCACCTCTACCACTTATTCAAATTATAAACTGTTAAATCTACTAAACAGATCCTCAACACTAGAGCAGGTTTTTAAACTACAGGCATGAATCTTTCAACATCACATGCTTTTATAAGGAACAAATTTTAAACCATTTGTAATGTTTCATCTATGAAAAAAATCAATCAGAAATAGAAACACTTGAAAAGCATTTATTACTCTATGAACAGCCATTGAGTTTATGGATTACTGAAATAATTGCAATATCAGAGATGGAACCCCGGTCTGCATCTGATGTAAATTATTCTGCAGACATAATAACCTTGATAAGCTTGTACACTAGCAATTCAATTTCAAATGTGGGTTGGTTAAAGAACTGAGTACCCTAAGTACAGATTCCAGAACATGTTAGAAATAACCACTACAAGATGTTCTGGAATTGAGCTATAATATTGGCTTAACAGGCATTGGCAGGGATTCTTTTGTCTAACAAATAAGGCTGTGGAATTTATTATACTATTTAGTAGGGGTAAAAAGGCAAAATCCTGTACAGAGAAAACAAAGAACATCTTTTGCTTTTAACAGCAGAACTAAAATAAATACCTCATAAAAGGGGCTGCTCCTCATCTTGGGCCATTTTCCCGTACCTTGACCTCAAGCAACACCATGGACTTCTTCCTCTTCTGGGCCCTTCCCTCACCCTCTCTTCAGCCAATCAATTGCAACATTCTTATTGAATTCACTTGCATAGCAGCTCTCAGCTTGTTTCTTTCTCTCATCTTAAGTGGATGAGGCTTTCTCACCTCTCACCTGACCATTTGCAATTAGCCAAGGCTAATGCACTAGTCTCAAAGTGCATTTTTCAGATGAGCAGCATCAGTCAGCATCAGTATCATCCTGGGAACTTGTTAGTTGGAGCATTTAAGCCATTTACATTTACAAAGTAATTATTGAAAAATATGTATTGCCATTTTATTTTTTAAACTATTTTCCTCTCCCCCCTTTATTCTTCTTTTAAGTATACTTTATTGATTATGCTATTGTCCCAATTTTTTTCTCCCCCTTATTCCCCCTCCACCCTGTACCCCTCCACCCTGCAGCATCCCCTCAGCCCTTTGTTCATGTCCATGGGTTGTACATATAAGTTCTTTGGCTTCTCTGTTTGCTGTACTATTCTTAACCTCCCCCCATCTATTTTATGCCTACCAATTATGCTTCTTATCCCCTGTACCTTCCTCCCCATTATTCCCCTCCCCACTGAGAACCTTCCATGTGATCTCCATTTCTCTGGTCCTTTCCTATTCTAGTTGTTTGCTTAGTTTGTTTTTGTTTTTTAGGTTCAGTTGTTGATAGTTATGAGTTTGTTGTCATTTTATTGTTCATAGTTTTTGATCTTCTATTTCTTAGATAAGTCCATTTAACATTTTATATAATAAGGGTTTAGTGATGATGAACTCCTTTAACTTGACCTTATCTGGGAAGCACTTTATCTACCCTTCCATTCTAAATGAGAGCTTTGCTGGATAGAGTAATCTTGGATGGAGGTCCTTGCCTTTCATGACTTCAAATACTTCTTTCCAGCCCCTTCTTGCCTGTAAGATTTCTTTTGAGAAATCAGCTGATAGTCTTATGGGAACTCCTTTGTAGGTAACTGTCTCCTTTCTTCTTGCTGCTTTTAAGATTCTCTATCTTTAATCTTGAGTAAATAAATTATGATGTGCCATGGTGTGTTCCTCCTTGGGTCCAATTTCTTTGGGACTCTCTGGGCTTCCTGGACTTCCTGGAAATCCATTTCCTTCACCAGATTGGGGAAGTTTTCCTTCATTATTTGTTCAAACAGATTTTAAATTTCTTCCTCTTGTTCCTCTCCTTCTGGCACCCCTATTATTCTGATGTTAGAGTGCTTAAACTTGCCCCAGAGGTTCCTAAGCCACTCCTCATTTTTTTTGTATTCTTGTTTCTTCATTCTGTTCCAGTTGGATGTTTATTTCTTCCTTTTGTTTCAAATCATTGATTTGGGTCCTGGTTTCCTTACCTTCACTGTTGGTTCTCTGTATATTTTGCTTTATTTCACTTTAGGCAGTCTTCATTTCTTCCTTTATTTTGCCGCTGAGCTCAGTCAATTCTGTGAGCATCCTGATTACCAGTGTTTTGAACTTTCCATCTGATAGGTTGTCTATCTTCTCTTCACTTATCTCTTTTTCTGGAGTTTTGTTCTTTCATTTGGGCCATATTTCTTTGTCTTGGTGCACCTGTTATGTTGTAAGGGGGAGGAGTCTTAGGTTTTTCCAGGGTAGGGCAACCTTCTTTATTGCATCGAGATGCTGTCTGTGGGGAAGGGCCAGAGAGGAAACAATGCTGCTCCCTTGCTCTGCTCTAGTCCCACTTTCCAATGAACTCTCATGTGAGGCTTGGAGTTTCTCCTGCTGTTGAAAACCGTGTAGTATTTTACAGCTAGAGTTTTTGAGTCTTTAGTTTCCCATTCAGCCAGCCCAGCCTTACCTGCACAGTCCACCACCTCTCTGAATGTCCTCTGTGCTTGGCTTCCCATCTCTCATCTCCGCCTCTCCTACCAGTCTGGGTGAATGTTTCTTTACTCCTTGGTTGTCAGAGTTCCATACAGTTTGATTTTCTGGCACTTCTGGTTGTTTATTGTTTTTAAATTGGCTCTTATCCTTCTTTTGGTTGTGCGAGGAGGTGAAGCATTTCTACCTATTCCTCCATCTTGGCTGGAACTCTCTTCTTCTTAAAGCAAGCCTTTTAGCATTTGTTGCAGTGTTGGTTTGGTAGTAACAAGCTCCTCTAGCTTTTTCTTGTCTGGGAAGCTCTTTATTTCTCTTTTAATTTTAAATGATAGCCTGGCTGGGTAAAGTAGCCTTGGTTGTAGGTCCTTGCTTTTCATCACCTTGAATTTCATGCCAATCTCTTCTGGCTTGAAATGTTTCTATTGAGGAAACAGATGACAGTCTAATTGGAGCTCCCTTGTAGGTAACTAACTGCATTTCTTTTGTGGCTTTGAAGATTATCTCTTGTTTTTAAGCTTTGCTATTTTAATTATGATGAGTCTTGGTGTGGGCCTCTTTGTGTCCATCTTGTTTGGGACCCTCTGTGCTTCCTAAACTTGTATGTCTTTTTCCTTCACCAGATTAGGGAAGTTTTCAGTCATTATTTCTTCAAATATGTTCGTGATCCCTTGCTTACTCTCTTCTCCTTCAGGTATCCCCATGATGTGGATATTGTTATGCTTCATGTTTTCTGAAAGGATTTCTTAAGCTCTCCTCATTTTTAAAAATTCTTCTCTTTTTGTTGCTCTGCTTAGGTGTTCTTTCTACCTTGTCTTCCAAATCACTGATTTTATTCTCTGCTTCATTTAACTTAGTGTTTATTCCTACCAGTGTATTATTTATCTCAGATATTGCATTTTTTTTTCTGACTAGTCCTTTTTTTCATGGTTTCTAAGTCTTTTTTTCATGCTGTTGAGTATCCTTATAATCATTACTCTAAACTCTCTAGCTGATAAATTGCTTGCCTCCATTTTATTTGGTTGTTTTCTAGAGAATTCTATTATTCTTTTATTTGTGGCCTGTTTATTTGTCTTCTAATTTTGGCTTCTTCTTTGTGTTTGTTTCTATGTATTAGTTGGATCTGCAAAGACTCTGGTGTAGTCCTATGTCAGACACTGCCTCTGACTGGCCCTGGGCAACCTGTTTGGAGTTATCAGTGATCTACAGCTTGTGACTTCCTTTGCTGGGCCTGTTTGTAGGCAGAAAGAACAAGGCTGCACACCAATGCCAGCTTCTACCACCATCAGGCCAGGGGCAGGTCAGTTAAAGTCTCTGAGATCCCAGAGATCTGCTTTCACTTACAGGCTTTCTGTGAAGCTTAACCACTGAAATTGCTTCCAGCTGTACTCCTCTGCCACTCAGCTTAAACTCCACAGGGTGGGATAAGAGGGATTCCTGTGGGGCTATTGT
>PVJI01028936.1:0-15884 GCA_004026765.1 Micronycteris hirsuta
CCTGGCTGGTGTAGCTCAGTGGATTGAGCGTGGGCTGGGAACCAAAGGGTCCTGGTTCGATTCCCAGTCAGGGCACATGCCTGGGTTGCAGGCCAGGTCCCCAGTGAGGGCCATGTGAGAGGCAACCATACATTGCTGTTTCTCTCCCTCTCTTTCTCCCTCCCTTCCCCTCTCTCTAAAAATAAATAAATAAAATCTTTAAAAAAAATTAATGGTGATATTTAAAGTTGCCTTTATCCTAACTTCCCAGCTTTCCATTTAGTTTCAAACCATAAACCAGATTATAACCATATGCTATTCTAGAGAAGCAGTGATTTAGGGTTCACAAGGGTTAAAACTAAGACCATAAGGTATTGTATGAGCATTTTTTAATTAAAAACTGAATGACATCATGTGTCAATGGCATTGTCAATTACAAAACAAGTTATAGATTCTGTTCTTCCCATGGTGAATCAATGTTGCAGATGTTACATTGTGCCAACATCTCTAGCATTTGAATTAACCAATATTTCACATCAGTACATGGAATTAAAATATTTAGGGCTTCACCAGTGTAAACCATGGACTTTGGGTGGTAATGATTGGTCACTGTAGGTTCATCAGTTAACAAATGTGTCACTTTGGTACAAGACTTTGATATTTGGGTAAGTTCGGGGGGAAAGCATGGGAAGTATGTGTTTCCCTCAATTTTGCTGTGAACCTAATACTTCTCTGAAAAACAAAGTCTATTTTAAAAATATATGTTCAGGGTGTTATAAGTATTATGATATTTATACTATGCACTGCATTGTAACCTACAGATTCACAAGTAAGTGAATCTTTAGAATTGACAAAGAAATCATTGTCTGGATAGCTTTCATGAAGTTCATCATCTGGGTCTACCCCTCCTTGATAAAGAAATTACATTTTTTCAAAATTTTACTGAAAAAAATATTTTTAATTGTACACTGAAAACAGTACAATTTAATACATGTTAGTTGTCCTATCCAGTCATTTACTACCTAAGGGCAATATGAAAGGTAACCTTGGCTTCCACTTAAAGTGACCCAAAGCCTTTGAGTACTTTTTCTGCTGTCTTATTTTCTAAATATTTGAATAAAATAATTGAGTATTTTTTCACATAATAATATCTTAAACCTGCAGAGTTTATTGTTGTTAACCATTTGTTTTACATATGTTCCTATCCCCATTTTATCAAGAAATAGGTTCAGAGAATACAGGACTAGCATAAATGTATGGATCTCAGGAGGGCTCCTTTTAATACTGTTGAAAAGGAATGCCAAAGCCTTCCCCTTTCCATATTCCAAGACTCAAAATTAAAATCACGCCCTCTATACTTCCTAGGACACTCTAGGTTGGCTTGGTAGCCAGTTCCTTTGCCTGTGAGTGCTGGGAGGGGCCTACAAATGCTTGAAAACAGCAATTTTTAAACAACTTCCTTGAGCTTCCCAAACTGTTATCAAAGGATTCTGGATTGTAAAAGTGATACCTATGTGTCCAATCCTGGGAAACACTGCAGATCGTTGTCTGCCTCCTGGGTAATCTCACACTAACTTTTTTCAGTGTTTTTTTCCCCCATATCATTCGTTGATTTATCCATTAAATCTTTGCAGTGATCCTTGTGTTTTTCATTAGAACATAATTTCACCTATTCCTTTATATCATGTCAATGGCATATAATCAACACTCCACAAGCTGCAAGTGACTGCCAAATACAATCTAAGCTCACTGAAGGTTTTATTTGAAATTCATGATCTCTGGTTTATACTTAATTGCTGGCGATGGCATTTGGAAAGGACAAAACAAGGATGACTAAATATTATCCTATTTTACAGTCATAATTTCAGACTAAATGAAATCAGTATTACCATAAATTTAGTATAAACTGGAATATAAAGACCAGTATGATAGCAATGAAATAAATCAACTTGTGAATAAATACATCATTGAAAATATACACCATAATAATAAAATATGAAATCTTCAAGTTCCTGGTGCAATTTTCAAATGCATATCTTTTATAACATGAAAGAGAACAAATAAACTGTGAGAATAAAAGGATGTTTTGCAGGATAACATATTTTTACACTTTATCTTTAGAAATTGCCAGAAAAAAGTTTTTAAATGCTCAGATTTTATGCTTTCAAGTACATTATAAGAGTGCACAATTCCAACCCAGTGAAATATATTCATTTCACTCAATGGAAAGGATTGAGACTTGATGTTTCCCAAGGTAATTCTCTTAAAACTCATTATTTAATTCAGGATTGGTTTCATTTAGATGTGTAGTTACAACACGAGAATAGTGGGTTGCTGCAGTGATTATTTGGGTCTCCATGTTTCTGAGATCCCAGTTCTCAACCGCAAGAGCCTCCACGTGTCTTAGATGCTGCATGGTCTTTGCTGTAACTTGACTGTGAGAGGCTGACTGGTCTCACAAGCTGACATCTCTAAAAATATGCAGAATGGCATGGTAAGTTCTTATTCTTCTCTCGTAAGAGCCAATACTGAGTATGCTTCTTCTCAAATGAGCATTCACCAATCATGTGCTGGTTTTCCAGAAAACTGGCTCCCAAGAAATGCACTGGAAAACCGTCCGGATGCCCTTCTTTCCCAGGACCACAGACTATCTCCAGCCACAGTGTAGGACTGCAGCGCTCCTCTAGCACCAGCTCTCCCCCAGACCAGAGCCCAGCTCAAGAGTAAATCTATGCAGCACAGTCAAGTTAGGATTACAGCTCACTGAGTGAACAGGAACGAAGAGAGAAGTGCATTACACAGACACACATATGCACACACATGAATGAAGAAACTTTCATGAGAAACCTCACATGATTTACAATCTTTGATTCCAATAAGATCCTTTTGCTACTTCAGTACTTTCAAGCCCCATGATTTTATTTACCTTACAAACTGCCCCCATAATGACAACTCTCTCTTTATTAAATGGCCCTTAGCACAAATTACTAGTGTTCTGACCCCTTCGAGCCTGGGTAACCATACAAAGCACAGCACCTGTCACTAAGACAGTCCCCAGACCTGCAGGTGGCTCAGACGCTGTCCATTCCCTCCTCTGGATGATAACAAGAAGATGCACCATTACCTCACGCCTCTCAGGCTCTAGGTAAAAGCCAATACATTCTGCAAATGGGAATGCATGCATGTAGTACTCAGGGATTTCAGAACACACTTCATCTTTCCATCTCCATCTATATTTAATACTTCATTCATAGACCCTCAAATAGTAAATGCTCAGATGGCCTATAATCAACTGTTACCGAAACATCAGTGTCCCCACAGGCATTAAAGTATACTTAAAATTACTGAATTGTTTAAGTTATTTTACTACAATACAAAATAGATTTGTATTATATTATTATATATTCCAACTCTGTTCCAGCTATAAAAGTCTCAGCAAGTACTTTTGTATTCTTTCCTAGTCCCTCACAAAGTCCTGTGTACTTCTCCAGAGACTAAAAGAGAGACTAAATCTAAAATGTTACTTGCCACAGTGGTTCAAAGTTCCAAAATCAAAGTATCCACTGCGGAAATGATAACTTTTCTTTTGGTAACATATAATAATTAACTTTCAGTTATTGTATAATATATTGCTTCTGCCTATAGGTCCAGTTGTTCTCTGAAATATGTGGCCACCTAGGTATTCACCATCTTTACGATTTATTATGTGGATTACTAAGCAACCTAACCTGCGCAGGTAGATTAAAAGAAGAGAGTTTTCTCGTAGATACTAAAGATAGTTGATCTAAAGTTAAAATATTTTCAAAATTATCATTAAGATGCAATAAAAGTCATTGCATACTATCAGGTACTACATAGATGGTATTCTTACAAGTAACACACCCACCTAGAAGTATTTCCCAAAATTCTGTATCTCCATCATTAATCAACAGAAAATATAAATTGAAGAAAAGATTAATTTATTTTATACTAAAACGGCAACCGTCCAAGCTGACCTTGATGTCAGTGTGGCATGTCATTTATATGGCCAAAGAGCAGTCAATAGCAAAGGTCCCAATAACTGGCACAGGTATGAGTATAACAATGGATCTGTCAGCAATATATTGACTTTACCTCCATCATTAGTCAGTGTCCTTGAAATTGCTGGGCTTCTGGGACAAAGAAACTAATAATAATGTCTAAATCAAAACCACTAGGTCTTAAATGCAAAATATACATCCTTCATACTCTTTATAACTAAAATACAATTTCTGCATAGAAGTTTCCACATATCTTTCATCCATTTTATTTTATTTAACAATGTTTGTAAAGTTATGGAAATGCCAAAGTCAGGGACCAAATTCTTGAGGTGTTACATGTGTTCACCATTATGTATTGTTTTAGGTACTAACTCTTTAAGCTGGAAGACAAGTCCTTAGACAACATATCCCAGACATTCTAAGTTTTTTTTAACACCATTCACTTGATATGCCCTCAAATCAGATGCTGCTCTTTGAAAACACTCTTCACACTTTGCCACGTCGGCACCTATCAAAATCAAGGCCTATCTGAAGCAACCCCCTGAGCTATGAAACCTTTTGGGATCTCAAATCTTTTGGGGTGATTTTAGGCCTCATATATGCTTCTCTTTGTGGTATTTAAAATGCTTCTTTTAATTACAGCCCCCCATGCATAGTTCTTTGCTTCAATATAGATTATGAATGTTTTCACAGTGAAAATAGTGAAACACTCTTCTTTGTATTATAAATTCTATTTCTATCTCTGTCGTATTTGGTATTCCCATATATCTTACACAGGCCAAACCTCAATAACTACATTTGTTCAAATAGAGTTGTATTATATTATTATACATTCCAACTCTGTTCCAGCTGTAAAAGTCTCAGCAAGCATGTCTACGCCTTTTAATAAAACGTTTCTAAACCAGTTGGCAAGAAGCTGTGTTCTGAAGAGTAACTGGAGATAAGCAATTTATTTTTTAGGACTCATAACAAACATAGCCTGGAGTAAATTTCAGACGTGAACAGCCTGATGCCTGAAGAAAACAATAAAATAAAAGTGAAAACTACATAATGACAGGTATTGTTGAAGGATCTAGGAAGCGTTAGCCTGGAGAAAAGAATATTTAAGGGGAACACAATCGCTACCTTTAAATAATTGTAGGAGTGTCATGCAAATCAATGAGCCAACTCATTCTAGATAACTGCTGAGGGCTCTAGTGCTGATAAACTGAAGCCTCCGAGAGTGGAAGAGGCCTCCCTAAGAAGGGGAGAGGTATCTGAGTAGGGACTGAATGCCGGCACTCCTTGGTGATCTGTCTTGAGTGGTTTCTCCTCGCTCAGCTGGGGATTAAATGGTGCCCCCAATGGTTTTCTCTAATCCTGAAATGCTATGACAGGCACCACACGGAAAGTGTCCTGTCACCGTTTGACAAATCAATACAGCAGATTCTACCCCTAAGCAAGTTAAGCAACACAATTTAAATTAGACCATTTAAGAGATGCCCTGAATAAGTTGTCACTGTAGGACTATAAATTATATCAGAGTGACAGGAAAAAGTAAAACTTCTCCTAAATGCTAAATTGATACTAAAGATACAGCCTGCTCAAAACCCAGATCTGACCCTCTGGAAAAAAGCATTTGGAAAAGTTACACTGACTAAGGAAGCAAGCAGGCCCTTTGCATATTCCAAAAGACCCTCAGGATCCCATTTCTATACCCGTCTCTTCTCTCTACCTCATTTTAAAGAAATACTTGCACACCAGAGATAAGAACAATACTTTGATTTATACAACTGTGTATGGTAGAAAATTTCTTATGAAATTTGAACCAAAACTGATTGGCTTAAAGGAGATCACAAACATTAAGTATACTATTAGACACTGTTCACTTCTACAGCGACCAGAAGGATTAATAGAGCAGGCATCAAAGCCAGGGCAAATTTGTCATTAATTTCAAAACGCCTTCTATGTGATTCTCATTGCCCCCATCCTATAAGAACTATAAGAATACAGAAACAGAAAGACAAATTATCAGGCCACTTTTCTTACAATATAAATTGTTGGGGTCATCAGCTAAAATTTAAAATTTTCCCAGATCATCTAATACTATCCATCATGACTATTTTCAGGCATCATTAGGTTTAACATTAGCAAACTCCTACCAAACATGGCCAATAATCAACTGATGACTGAACAGATTTGGAGTTTGTCCATTAAAAAATCTAATCTCCACATTTAGCATCCAATTATTTTCTATACTTTCTACTGTCAGGTGATTCATTTTAAAAGGTCATTTTGAATATTCTCAGGCACTTGGCCCTTTTTAAAAGCTACATTTGATTGAATCTTCATGAACATTCCTGAGGCCATTGAACAAGTAAACAGATGACAAATTCAAAAACAAATGACTTTGGATTCCTGTTCTTTTGCTTGAATACAGGTATAGCTATCTTGAAATTCTGTTATACATGTGCATTAGTGACTACACAAAATGTAAACGCACCAGAGGTTATTACAATGAGCTGTGGAGCTGCTGGCCATCATCTTTCTGAAAACAATTACATGTGCCTGTAATAAGTTGCATCAATAGCAGTCAATTATCTCCAGAACACTCTACTCCCCCTTGTCACAAATGTGTATCCGATTTTTTTTCAACAACTGAGTTATTCTCAAAACTTAGTGTTGCTTCACATCCTAAAAATAGCCACTCCACTTCTCTTGTATGTTACCCCACTCTGTTCCCAGGAGGTAGGGCAGTCTCTAAACAGTGCTTCATTTTTACAGATGAAGACACAATGAAACATAACAGAGGTATAGCCACTTCACCTGAATCATTTTGAAAATCAGTAACGAGGCAAGCAATATACTACTAGGGTCAAGTTTTACCATTAGCAACTCGGGTGTCCTCTGCAACCCTGGTGTGGACCCTAATGAGCACAGCCTCACAACAAGGACAAAAAAGATATTTGAAATCCTCATTTTCTCCCAGAAGTCTCTATTTCTCCCAATGTAAACTTTGACACGTAGCAAACATACCAAACGACAAGAAAACGCTTCGAATGTTCAGAACCCTGGATTTTTCCCTTGCTTACAGAAACAGAAGTTATTCAAAATGTAAGCACCGGGAGAAGAAAAATGAAGTTTGATCATTGTTCCATGGACAATTTGGAGCTGAACTTCCCCTGACCTGTCCATAAAGTGCTGGGCCAGCCAGCAGCACCGTCCCACGGGGCACTGCTGAGTTGCAAAGACAGATCTCCTCACCAGCTTCAAGTGAGAGGACAAGAGTCACCCGTCTAGCTTTCACTCCCGCATCATTCTTTGCTCTACAGACAAGGATATGGCATGGACGAAAGGAACACACTCCCTCTCTCTGATGAATTTATCCGAGTGGAGCCCCCAGGAAACAACTCTCCCTCCAACCCCGCAGGGACTGCCTTCACACAGCTTTCCTTTTCAGAGGAGCCTGAACAAAATATGGCCAAAGAGGACCGTCCTCCATGAAAGAATCCCAGTTCAACTGTAAACTGCCCTATCCAACTGAAGGAAAAACTTAGTTCAAGACAGCCCCATCTGCTCACATGCTGGGAAATCCAACGGGAAGTGCAGAGCCCAGGGAGGCCTTGCCTATGACTCTAAGAAGTGGCCGTGACTGCTGTGTGGGTAGGTGAGGCAGTGCTTTCCTGGACGACTTCCCAGAAAGCTGAAGAAGCACATCAGAGCGAGCAGGTGAGTGGACTGTGGCTATGTGTGAAGACTAGCCCAGACTTCATCCCTCATTTGGTTCTCAGGACTGCCCCCCATCTTATGCGGGGTCACATCTTCCTACCATTCAGACTGAAGTGAGTTGTGAATTATGACTTTAAACATTCACCAAATATCTATTGCATGCCTACCGTATTACACACACCGTGTTGCCCACACGGTTTGTGAGGGTACAAACCATCACAACCTGATACAAATCTTCTAACAAAAAGTATCTGTTAAAAGTTCGTTTAAATAAGATTAAAAATATGCATCCCAACATATGTTGTGGCAATCATTTCACTTCAACTACTTATAAATGCCTTTTACAATAGAATGTGTCTCTGTAAAGCATTTGCTCTTCTCCCCTATAAAACAGTAACAAGGGCCTGGTTCTACATGTAATAAAGGCTGTAATCATGAACCACAGAGAAATTTTTAAAAAACTAATGCTATAATATTGAGTTATGTAAAAACAGCACCTCTTCAAAACTATCTTACTGTGAAAATTATAGCTATAGATATAATAAATGGGACATTTTCACTAGTGATTTTCTAAGTCTTGCAGTGCTTCTAGAGACCCAATATCAAAACGCTGGAAAGTAGTACAAGGACTGAATGTGGCCTAAAAAGTTTCTCATTTAGTCCAAAAAATGTAAAGGCCATGAGGGCAGGGTTTTATGTATTTGTTTGTTTTTACTATTTTGTTCACTGATAAATCTCCAGTGTCTAGAATACCACTTTGCTAGAACAGGTGCTTAATAAATCTTTGTTTGGTTAATAAATGTTTGTTTAAAAGTCAGCAGTCCCAAGAACACTCCAGTTGTATCTCCTAAGCACATCCAAGGCCCCACAAGGAACACTGGTCCCCCTGCTCTTGAGATTGACATACTTCAAGTTGGGTAATTCAGGCCCCAAAGGCTATTTTTAGACCAACAACTCCAGAAGAATGATCCACAGAGAACCAGAGAATTTAGTTCATTTCACTACTACAGCACTGGCTGAACTCAATAAGAAATGCCCCAAACTTTAACTGATATTTCCATTTGTTAACTGTTGAAAAATGTGCATTTTGATATCATTTCTTAAAACAATTTCAATTAAGAGATTAATAGGCCATTTGAAAACATATACAAGAATTTGAATTCTTTTGTGTTTTTCTTTTAGTCTAATCCCTTCTTAATAATAATCACAGCTGCCAGGTATTACATATTTACAACGTGCTCACTGAGATGCGTACACACATGCTCATAATAATTTTGCAATGACCCTTCAACAGATATTATCATCCTCACCTTGTAACCTCCAGAGATTAAGTGACTTTCCTAAATTCCCCCAGCTAATGGTGGAGTTGGAATTCATTCTGTTCTGTCAGACTTCAAATCTAGGCCCTTAGCCCCTAGGTTACCTGTATACATCACCATCAGAGGTGTGTCAACCACCAGGGGCAAACACTGTGCAACGTGATAAAAAAAAGTTGACAATATAATTTTTGAAATAATCTCGATGTTTAATAATTGCTTAGGCTGCATGGAACGGTGAAAAGACCAAAATGGTTTTGAAGCCAAGTAGCCTTGAGTTCAAATTCTGCTTCACTACTGACTATCAGAGTGTCCCTGCAAAAACCATTCGACCTTCCTGAATCTCATCTCCTAAGTACACATGAAAATAAAATACCAAATATTATTGGGGTCGTTACTGAGAGGGCCTAGTATGAAGCCTGGCACAGACAGTGTGGTCCTTAAGCCTAAATTCCCTTCCCTCTAAAGGATTTTCTAAATTGGCACTGTGCTGATTTTTTAAAGTGTTTAGTTCATCCTTGTAATACCATAATTACAGAATATAATGACACTGCATTCTCTAGAACTACAAAGTAGAATTTATAAACCGATAGAATATGAGTTGGAAGAGGCTTTAGAAGCCATCTGTTCCAATCCTTTCCATTACCAAATGAAGTCCAGAGCATTTAAATGACTTGTTCCCAAATTTTTACAGAAAGTTTGGTGCAAAGACACAACTAGACAGTATGTCTCTCCATCCCTCTCCAACTCTACCCCCAGTTTTTGCCTCACATTACACAGGCATGGCAGTGCATGTAATTTTCAGACAATTAAGCAGTATAAAATAACCTCAGTTTAATTGCATCCAATTAACAAGCCAAATTAGTGTTTCATATGTACACTATTAAATGAGTTGTCTGGCTTCCAAAAGAAATAAAACAGTTTCAAATGAATCTAGCATTTTAGTGAACAAAGCTACTTACAATTTAAATTACCTTTCCTATAATCTTCTTTATATGGAGTTAGACCTAATCTCCATTTTAAAGGGAATATTGTACTTTCTGCACTACCAGGATGAGAATTTAGGCTGTATTTCAAGTATCAAAATTTTCTTTCTCATGGAACACATATCATTTTTTATATGTGTGTGCATGCCTCCCCACATATGCATGTCTACAGATCACTAATTAAATACAAATGAGGGTGTGTCTACATTTGCCTACTGCTTAGTTTCAAAAGTCCCACCTTTTTGTTGGGCTTCTGAAATCAAGCGAATCTGCCATAATGCAAATAATAAAAGCTTCGCTGATCCCCTGCTTTCTTTTTCAGAGAAAATGAAACCATCAAATAAATCTTTATCAAAAAAAAAAAAAAGAGCAATGCCTTTCAATACACTGCACTATGCTATCTATCCAGTATTGTCATGATTTAGGTAGAATTGGGCATCAGTTAAAAAGTAGTACTTTAATGAACCATGAAATGAATCATGTATACTTTCCTTAAAATATCTGCACCTAAAAATATAAATACCTTATAATCTTAAGTATAACCATTTTTATAAGCCAGTATTTGATAGCCAATTTACTATAAATATTTAAGTATATTGTCTGGAGTAAGAAGTTTTAGAGTGGGTTGAACGAGTAGTTCAATGTAGTACAATTGACAACTTGCCATTCTTACTTGACCATGTTGATCAAAACATTTTTACCACTTCTTGTTTATTATTTTTAAGATATCCATTCAGAGGAGAGAAGAACTCAAATTGTCACTCAGTAGCGTTAACCTTTATTACTCCTCTTTTGGGTGTTATAGCAACTTCACTGTCTCCTTGTTGCCAAGATATCCATCCTATATACGCTTATCATCTTTCTAAACACACATATGACAGCATCGCTCCTATGCTCAAAATCTGAAGTGAAGCCCAGTTTTCTCACACGATCTGGAACCAATGTCCCTTTGCAGGTTCACCTACTTTTTCACTCTCCTGGCACCATCGCTATGTTCCACACTTCCCTTTTAGTAGAATTTGTCGACACTCTACTCAACCTTCAAGGTCCCCACTGAAAAATCACTTCTTCCCACAAAGACTCTCTAATCTTTCTAGTTGGAAGAAAGCGTGCCTCAATCCATACTCTACTTGCACTTGTAAGTTTTAATGAAGTTTACTTATAAGCCATATGTCTTCTCTACATTGTAAAATTCTTCAAGTTGGAGATCACTATCCTTTTACTTCTCAGTGACTCGTTCTGACCCAAGTCTGACTCCAGAGCCCAAGGCTGGAACTCCTATATAAGCTGACTCCTTTTGCCACCTAAAGTGAATTTTATACATTACATAAAATTTAAAACAGGGAGCAAGTTAATTAAATGATACAGCTGACAAAATGGAACAAGTCCAAAAGTACATAAAGGAATGTTATTTTTACTAACTTCTTTTTCTACTCTTCTTCACATTCTTTTGTTACTCCCCTAAGCACATGGAAAGTGAAAAATAAGATCTAAACTTTTCTAAAGGTCTTGATATTTGCAATTCTGTAAAGAAATTATCTGGGAAATTGAATGTTTCGCTAACTGTTTAGAAATGGAGATCCAGCTCATGCAGGGCTCCAAAGATTAATCTGTTACTTCACACAGAAACCTTGTAAGAACTTTTCAATTGGTAAGTAACCAATTAAATCAATAATGCTGGCCAATTAACCGGAGCCTCAAATAAGTATTTTGTAAAAGTGAAATTATTTATTCTTAAAAAAATTATCTGCAAAATAACAACACTGGCCTACAACTACACCCCTCCAACCAAAGCCAGCACATCGGATCCTAACAGCTTTCTAGCAGGCCAGGAGGCACTGATGTGGAAGCAATGCAATGAGATGCGAGTTATACGTACATCAGTCTCCTCAAACTTCTAAACCCTACCCCCCAAACTCTCTCTCCAATGATCAGTCTCTAACATGGGCAATAATAGGGTCATCACACATCCTGATTTACAAAGGACAGTCCATGCCCCCCACCATTTATGCCAGGTTAGGTGATCTTTCATGTGGTCAACCTGCCCACAGGTCCGGCCTCACTTTGTGTCACCTCCCTTCTTTTCTGAGCCCCAGCCTCGCTGGCTGGCCATCAGCTCCTCAGAACACTGCACATCCCCCCGCCTGACAGCACTGGCATGGTTCCCTCTCGGCACAATACTCTCCCCTCTTCACGTCTACCTTTTTCTACTTGACTCTTATTTTTCAGTCTTATCTCAAACATCAGCTCCTCAGAGAGGTCTCTTGTTCAGCCCCAAGACAGGGGTGCTATACCCCTTGTTATTCACGCCTTTACATTTCTTCCATAGGACTCATAACCAATGTGGCATTACATATATTGGCCCATCATATTATTAATATCTGTCAACCCCACTAGATTACAAGTTCCTTTGCTGGTCTAGATAAAGATTATACCCTTGGTGTCTAGCACAAAGCCTGACCCATAATAAGTACTTGTGGAATAAGTGCATGAAAAAAATGTATTGACGGATGATGACTGAGGCACCTGTCACGGTCCCCTAAAAAACGTAAGATTGTATGTGAGTAAAAATCAAAACTGCTGGCTGGCCCTTGAGTACTTCCTGACTCAGAAGGAGACTCAGAAAGGGCAGGCCAACCTCCACCTGCTTCCTACCCAGATTCAACTTTAGGCATACAAACACCACTTCCGTCTCTTCTCTCCAAAGCACTTTCTTCAAATGTGCCTGAATATGCCTAGACTTCAGATCTTAAGCTGATAGGAAATCTAAAGTTATGAACACCTGTAGAATAGATCACATCATAGTTAGTAACTCAAATGATTTATGACACAAATTATCAGGAAGTTCTGATTCTACTCCAAATGCAGTCTTGATGACAGGATAGTCCTATGTCTCTCTTTATGTTAGTATCCACAGTCCACCTCAGAAACCAAAGGCTGTGCACACCGAGTAAGCCATGTTATTATCCTCTCGTACATAAAGACCTGGGAGTTGAGTCACAATAATACAGTAAATGCTAAAACATTTTTTCCAGATGACTTAGGGCCATCTCATGGCTACAAAAACTGATTTATAACCTCCTTTTTGTTAGTATTGCCACAATAGCACATAGTAAGCAATGCTTTTGATTGTGATAAACTATCAGAAGCAAACAGAAAATTATATCATTTATACAATTTCCTTCAAAATACACACAATCTTATTTTCAGAACGTTTTCCCATTTTCTCTCAACCCTCTGTGTTCACCTACAGCTTCAAACATTGGGGAGCCTCTCAGGAACATTCACTGACGTTTTACTCAAGATTAATAAAGGCTCTGCCTAGTCACAGCAAAAACCCACACATGCTGGATGGTTTGAACTTCCTTGAAACCTGAAGTCCACTGAGTTGAGTTAGCAAACTTCCTCTGCTCCTTTTTAAACACCACTTAAACAGTTACAACCCTTATATACAAGTTTCAGCCAAAATACAGATTCACAAAGAATTCACACGAAAATCCATTAACTGGAAGCATGTCACTTAAATTGCGAGCCATTTCTCCACCTACAGGTCTGCTGCATGGACCAGCAGAGAGTTTTGCTGATGCTGAGTGTAAATCAAAATATGAAAACAGGGTCTATTTTTAACAGACTTAGGTGTGCAGCAGCCGGTCTGATCCAAAAACATCCATCCAGTGGATCTTAGCCAATTGTTCCTTATTATAATAGTTACCATATCCAGTAATAAATTAGCATACATCCTACGGATTATACTTTTATTTATGCTGACTAACATGTTCAATAAGTCTTTAAAACTACTTTTCCTATGTTGAAGCTTTCTGGTTAACTTCAACTAGTAATTAACAACTCAAAAAATCAAAAACCAACACAGAGTACTCCTTATTTGTTAATGCCGCTATTAAAATGAGCCCTAATTAAAAAAAAAAAAAAGCAGGCAACTTCTTAAATAAAGGTTTTTCATTTTAAATTGAAGAAGCATAAAAGAGTCAACCTAGTTTACTGAATCATGACAAAATGCCAAAGGTTCAAGCAGACACACGCACCATTATCCCACACGGAACACCTGCATACCTGTTGTCTCTGTTTTGTTTTCATAGTGACAGGAACATTTGTAAACACTTCTCAGGTATAAGGAGCCAGAGCCATCAAAAGACTCTGCTGGCTAATCTTTCAATGTAGCAAAACAGCATGATTTCATTATGTGGTCATATCCACGTGGTAAATCCCTTTCCCATTCCATGTTTAATAGAAATATAGAAATGCTCTATCTGCTTTAATGTTATTTTTCCAAAAGCCTCTACGTGCCTCTGACCATTTAAAAATCAGTTAAATTTTAATTTGCAATATCATTAATATACTTACACTCCTAAAACTGCCCCCATATCAAATTTCACATCAATTTAATCATAAATACCCTTATATGAATATAAGCAGTCTCTAATAAAGCCAATCACATAAAATACAATCACTGTAACAGGGATATATTTATATATATATAAAAGTCAATAAGCAAATTCTGTCTTATACCTCACCTATGTTGAAAGCAGGAAACTCAGACAATTGTCAAAAGACTCACCATCGTAATGTAACATATTTGTGTACAGAGAAATGCACCAGACGTTTCCAGCCTAGTGGTCAGAAGGATTATGACACGGGAAGCACACTACCATTAGTAAGTGGAGGCTGGCAAATTCCTTTTACCTCACAATACAAATGCACAGTCCTCATCAGGACTCTCAGTGTACCACAGTAATGTTGTCTTCATAATGCAAATGATATCCATTTTACTCAAGGGGAGGGCATCTCTGTCTTAATTAAACTATCTGGCCTATACCCTAAAAATCAAACCCAAACCCAATCTATGCTTTACACAATTTACTTCATTAAAATTTTACTTTGGCACTCTTGTAAGGTGAAAAAGCACAGATATTTGTAAATTCTAATATATACACAATATATATAAAATATATCTATATAACATAATATAGGCAAATGTTTAAAATAACTTGCTTTGCTCAAGGCCAAACATCACCAAACGTTACAATATCACTGGAGAAAATGTTGCAAATAAATTTAAATGACCTGTTTCTAGGAGGACAGATCATTGCAAATTTAATTAAAATGTATCTTGTTAATATTTCAAGTAATTTCTGGGCTTGATTACGCCACTACCAAAAAACAAACAAACAGGAAAAACTGTACTGAAGAGAAAAATCAGTAGCCTTTGACTAGAGCTCCGAGTATGCTAGGGGGAAAAAAAAACCAGTTCTCTTGTGAATTACCAAGGTCTAGCCTTTGGAGGTAGGGGAGAGTACCGATATTCATTTGGAGGTAAACTGAGTTATTTTTAAATGGCAAAAAAAAAAAGAGGGGGGCGGAAATCAGTTCAGATTTTCCATTGTAAGTGAAAGTATCGGAAACAAGCCTTTTTATGTTCATCTTAGGCCTAAGTAACTGTACGGAGAAGAAGGCTTTCGCAATGTCAGTTGCACACACGGCTTCCTGCGTGGATTCTAAGCCATTACAGGTGTCCTAAGGCCTCCAGCGAAACCTATTATCAGAGGATTCCTCTGGTCCCCTCCCCCCAAAGCTACCCCTCCAGCCCCGTACCCCGCACGTATTACTGCCCGTCTCCTCCAAGCGTCTTTATTAAGGGCCCTTTCTTTTCTCTGCATTCCCCAGGTTGAAGTACCCAATTGCCCTGTAAAAGCTTTCTCATTAGAGAGGAGTAGCTCCTGCAGTCCTTTTGAGTTAGATGCTTTCAAGTCAGAGAGGAGAGAAGCCACTTGAAGAAAACCTTCTTTCGTCTCCTGCTTTTCCCCACTGGGACCACGTCCCCCCGAGAAGAACACCAGTGCACGCTTCCTGACCTTCTA
>PVJI01028937.1:0-15871 GCA_004026765.1 Micronycteris hirsuta
CATGAGTGAAATAACAATGCATTTAGGAAACTTGGTTTGGTATATCTGGGGCTCAGACACAAAGAAGGAGGAGCAGCAGGAAATGAGGATAGAAATATGAGCAGAAGCCAGAGCAAGAATTCCCTCAATGTCAAGCCATGGATGTTGGACCTAGTCTTGAGAACAAGCCAAAGGAGGGAGTTTTTCTTAACCTTGTTTTATAAATGAGACAACCCTTTATGGCTCCTAGCTTTATGCAAGCTCAGATTGAGCTCCTGGCCATGTTCAGGACCAAGGCATGATCTACTCTCCCATACAGTTGTTAAAAGTCCAGCCTCTACATTTTGAGGCTCTCCATTCATTCATCATTGAGTATCTACTCTGTACTTGCTATCACGCTGGACAATGTTGATACAAGATTGAATAAGGAAAGTGAATTGATTAATGTAGCATTCTGCTATAATGAATAAACTCCAAAATTGTAGTGGTTTAATACAGGGATCAGCAAACTACCACCCAGAAGCCAAATCTAGCCTGCTGTCTGTTTTTATAAGTAAAGTTTTATTGGAACACAATCATGCTCACTCATTCATGGATGGTTGCTTTCATAATGGCAGAGTTGAGTTGTCAAGAGAGACCATGTAGTCTACAAAACCTAGATTTTTACTATATGATGCTTTACAGAAAGTTTTCTGACACTTGACATAAGTTTTTTTTTTAATGTAAAGTCCAATTGGAAACAGACAGTAACTCTGCTCCACAGAATAATTCAGAGACTCAAGCTGATGGAGGCTCTGCTATCTTCCAAAAGTGATCTCCAAGCTAACCCTCACACCAACATCTTGAAAGCCAAGAGGGGAGAGAGAATGCAGAGGATCAGGCATGAAGATTTTGTGGGTCAGGCCTGGAAGTGTCAATCAACATTTCTACTTATATTCTATTGGCTAGAACGCAGTCACATGCTCCTATCTAGACACAAGGTAGTCTAGGATATGTTGGTCCTGGCTGGGGAGCAGCTCTCTAGTGATAACTCAACAAACTCTATGGAAGGAGAATCTGAGTGATGGAAAGCCATCATCTTCCACATTTGCTTCCTGATTAGGAAGCTTGTGCTTCCACTATGATGACCACAAGCACACAAACAATCAGAGCATAATCTGTTTAAGAGGTTTAAATCATGATGACTTCATCAGTCTTCCAGTAATTACTGAGCTTGACAGGATACATCATAATAAAATGTGACTAAAGTACAAATACAAGGCACAGTCTCTGTTGTTATTACTGTCTAACAGAATGGAAACACCAAATAGGCACCTAATGAAAATAAATACAAATACCTACTGAGCATCTGTCATATGCTGTGCTGACCTTTTGAATAAAAGATCTCTCTAAACATGTGCTGTGGCCAGAGGAAGCCAACATCAGCTCCATCTGTGCTGGCCGTGTGAGTGTTCTCCTGCCTCTCTCCCTTCTGCTCACTTTAATTCTGGAGAGCAGAGGCAGCCTGAGGAGGGAGAAGAGGAGCCCTGGCTGGGGAAAGAGAGAAGAGGACCACTCCCCCGCTGATAAATCAGTGCGTCCAGGGCAAAGCCAGCTTACGCTGGAAGGGAAGAAGCTTTCACAGAATATTTATTATTATATTGGACTGAACCAATTAATTACTAAAATGAGACTTTTCTTGTGACTGAAGAAAATTGGAGGATTTTTATTGTCTAGTAGGAAGTTCATGCAGCATCAGTGCTATGCCCCAACTTGAGATCACCACAGCCTCCGAAAGTCAGTTGTCTCTGCTGCTACAGTAACAGCAAAATGAGGAACATGTGCAGTGCCTGTTTCATTTACTTCTGCATAGAAGTCTTGTGTGGGGTTCTCTGGCTGGTGGAGCCAATGTCTGTGTCCTGTACAGAGGAGGCAGTGGAAGTTGTTTTGTGGCTGGAGAGACTGGGGTCAGGGATGGGGGCTCATCAGTCAGAAGTTGTCCAAACATTAAAAGAGTCTTCAAAAGGTACCAAGCAGCCAGAAGACATTCACTGGTTCGAGTTTTAACATGAGTTTTAAAAATGTGTACATGTATCTGGGAAATGTTAGAGACAGTTGGGATAATACAAAGATCGGTGGTTCTGAACTCAATAAGTAATGGCCTAGGTCTAGGATCTAGACCTAGAGCTCACCCTGAACCC
This sequence comes from Micronycteris hirsuta, assembly GCA_004026765.1. Lineage (NCBI taxonomy): Eukaryota > Metazoa > Chordata > Mammalia > Chiroptera > Phyllostomidae > Micronycteris > Micronycteris hirsuta. The sequence continues at coordinate 2,160 of PVJI01028937.1, forward strand.
CAAATAGGTGGATGAAATCCTGACTGTGACAACCTAGGTCACAATCAACTGTCCCAGGAAATCTCTGGTCTTGATAACAATCAGGACAATCCTCGCTGATGAACCTCTCCCTCTCCCCAGAAGTGCTGTTATAAGCCATCTCCTGATTCACATCTTCATTTGCCATGTTTTCCTCACACTTAACTTCACACGCACTGAGCTGAACTTTCAGAGTCCTCTCTGGATGGTCTCCTCATGTCAAGAACTTACCTGCCATCATCTTCTAATTATATCTGACATACTCAGCAGGTTACATGAAGAATTCCTCACAGACTCCAGAGAAGTGAGATTTGTGACAGGTTCCACCTGCTCTATGATTAGCTATACTTGCTTACCATCTTCAACAAAGGGGAACCTGTACAGATCCTTTGTTCAGTTTGGAAAATGGACCAAATGGTCCAGCTTTCCATGTCATTCCCGATTCAGTCAAACAGGGTTCAACTGGTATCCATTAACATAAGGCCTCCCTGTCTGGCAAATATTATTCTGTGTGGTTTCTATGTATTTAAAAATCTGTTCACCCACACTCTCCTCTTATTCATAATTATAATGATCAGAATTGAATAGGAATTTAAAAAGGAAGAAGATAATTCAAGAGAAGTTAAATTTGGATATCTAATTTCCAAATAAAAGGGGTTTCCAAATGTAAAAAAAAAAACAGACAAAAGGATCAAAATCAATACTCAAAGAAAACAAGAGAAAATATATTATACTTGAGAAAACACTGCAGAAAAAACATCCAAAGTCCCAGGCAAAATCAGTAACAAAAGGAACACTACAACATAGTTTCATAAAAATGCAAAGCTATAAGGGGAGAAAAAGAATTCTGCAAGTTGCCAAGCATAAAAAGTAGGTTATTTTTAAAGAGCAAAATATCAAACTAGCTTTGCCTTTCTCCACTGCAATGAACAGTGCCAGATGACAAGGTAATGACATCTTCCATAGAACAATGGACTACATCAAGCCATTTGTATAGGGAGGCAACAGAGGGACATTCTCAGACATGCCCATATCTCAAAAAATGTGGCAGCTGGGGCATCTTGGGAAAAGATTACTCAAAGCTACAATATATAGTATGCAAGGTTAAAATTAGAGAAAGAAATTTGAATGGATAATGCCTAAAAAATAAACCTGTGATAATGGTTAAAGAAGTAAGAATAAATGTGAAAGGGTTATTTTTGATACCAGTATAATAAGTTGAAGAAAAGTAAGACACAGAAAGCATAAAAGAAACATGAAGGAGAAAAAAGAGAGAAATATTAAATTTAATTATGAATGGGAACTAGCTTAGACAAAAAGTAGGATCCTTTGTCTTCCATAAAGGGGAGTAGAGCATACTTTTGATTACAGAAATAGTGAGCAAGTATTGTATTAGAATGTAACCCATAGAATAAAGTAAGTGTTCATGACTCCATAATAATATAAATAAATGATTGAATACATAAATGGGTGAGCAGAGACAGAAAATGCAATTAATAAATATCAGAAGAGTGAGGAATATAGAAAGTTATCACTAGGTAAACACAGTAATAATTGCTGCAGGCAAGATCTATTTATCAATGCTAAAATTAGTGAGCAAAAGTTTGAAAAGGAACAGGATACTGAAAAATATTTTTTCATTAATGTGGAGAAATCCAGAAGACACCATTTTTGCCAAGTGACCAAAGTTAATATCATCAGTAAGAAGACATATCGACATTATGTACTCCCTGCTAAGATGCACTGGGAAAGACACATCATTTCTGTGGTACTCTTGCAAAAATGCACAATCTCAATTTAATCATGAGAAAGCATCAAAAAATTCAAATTGATAACCATTCTACAATATCTGAGGTACTCTTCAAAAGTATGAAGGTCATGGACTTCTAGTCAAGATGGCAGCATAGGTAAATGCGGTACTTGAATCCTCTCACAGCCATCATTCAGAATCACCTGAAATCTAGCTGAATGGAAGTCCTACAACCAGGGACTTAAAGAAAAGCCACATCAAGGCTGGTAGGAGAGTTGACGATGCAAAACAGTCTGGTCCTACATCCATGTGTGGCAGTTTAAAATTGGGAGGAATATCTCAGCTTTGGAGGTCCCCCTTGAGGAGCGAGGGGTCCCAGCCCCACACTAGGCCTTCTATCCAAGGGTTCAAGAACTATAAATAGAAGTCCCCATTACTTCTGGCTGTACGAACCAGTGGGGATTTTGAAAAAGTGAGATGGAAGGCTTCTGGAGTCCCAGATGGTTCCTGTTAGAGGTCCTATGCATGGACTCACTCCCTCAGAGCTTTATAACTGGGGCAGAAGCTTGAAAGAAGCCAGGGACATACAGGGAGGAACAGAGTTGTCTAGCATCAGGAGAAGAGCTTGGGGAGGGGCCACTTTCTCCCAGACAGAAGTGCTGGCAGAGGCCATTTTTCATTTTCTGAGCCTTCCTCCACCACAGAGCTGACAGGTGGGAACCATAGCTGAGTTTTCAACTACATGGCTGTCTCTCACTGTTTGTCCTACCCTGATGATTCCCTGAGACATCGCCCACCCAACTTTTGGGCCCACCCAAGCAGTTTTCATACAATTAACCTCTCTTAACTCATGCTTTGGACTTTCCTAAAATCTGTCAAACAAACAGCATCTGGTCTCCATGTACACTATACCTCTTGTTAAGTGGTCCCAGGCCCAGCACTAGCAGCAACAAACCTTGGTTCACAGCTTGGCTTCTTGTGGGCACCTCCAAGTCCAGCACAAGTAGCAGCCATCTGCAGATTGCTCTGTAGCTTGTGCTGGGTAGTCTCAAGCAGGGCATAAGTGGTGGCTGACCTTGTGCTGCCCAGGAGTCCCCAGAGCCAGCACATCCAGTGGATAGCTTCAGACCATGCTATATTACAACCCTACTACCTCCGTGAGTGACACATTCAAGGAGAGGACTTGGTGAGCACCAAAGACCAATTGAAGCAAGTCCTGCTCCATATAGCAGCTCCTGTAAATCAACTACTATACAGCAGCTCCTCCCCTGTAGTTGCAGTCTGTCTCAGAAGCCAGTTGGCCTGGGGGGCGGTGTCAGTCCCTCCCAGTGTTGCCAACCGCAATCAAGGCTCAGCTACAACAGGGCAGTGCACACAGCTCATACAGGGGCACACCTGGAGCACCCAGATTAAGTAACTGAGGATGCTGCATCTACTACACAAGACCACTCTACAAAGTCTGGGAACACAGCAGCTCTACTTAACACATAGAAACAAAAATAGGAAAGCTGCCAAAATGTGGAGACAAAGACACAGGTACCAAAAGAAAGAACAGGAGAAATCTCCAGAAATAGAACTAAATGTATAGAGGCAAGCAAATTACTAGATGTAGAGTTCAAAACAATGATTATAAGGATGCTCAAGGAACTTACTGAGAACTTCAAGGAACTTACTGAGAACTTCAACATCATGAAAAAGGACATAGAACCAGTCAGAAATGAAGGATACACTAACTAATGAAGGATAGTTTACAGGGAATCAACAGCAGAGTACAAGATGCTGAGAATCAAATCAGGAATTTGGAATATATTAAAGCAAAAAACACCCAATTGGAACAGCAAAAAGGAAAACAAAAACAAAAACAAATGAAGATAGTGTTCAGAGCCTCTGGAACAACTTCGAGCATTCCAATATTCATGTCATGGGGGTGTGGAAGGAGAAGAGAGGAAGACATTGAAAACCTACTTGAAAAATAACGACAGAAAACTTCCCTAACCTGGTGAGGGAAATAGATATACAAGTCCAGGAAACATATAGAGTCCCAAACAAGATGAACTCAAAGAGGTCCACACCAAGACACAAAGAGAACTTAAAAGCAGCAGGAGAAAAGCAGTTACTTACAAGGGAGCTCCCGTAAGACTGTCAGCTGATTTCTCAACAGGAACTTTGTAGGACAGAAGGGATTGGCAAGAAATATTTGAAGTGAGGAAAAACCAAGTATCTACAACCAAGATTACTTTACTCAGCAAAGCTAGCATTTAGAATTGAAGGACACATAAAGAGTTTCCCAGTCAAGAAAAAGCTAAAGGAGTCCATCATCACCAAACCAGTATTACATGAAATATAAAAATGTCTTTTTAAGAAGAAGAAAAAAGATAAAAAAGATAAATAACAAAATGGCAACAATACATATCTATCAACAACTGAATCTAAAAAACAAAATAAACAATCAAGCAGAACAAAACTACTCATAGACATAGAGAACATTTTGATGGTTGCCAGATGGGAGGGGAACTGGGGAAGGATGGGTGAAAAAGGTGAAAGGACTAAGAAGTACAAATTGGTTGTTACATAATAGTGATGGTCCCTGGCTGGTGTGGCTCAGTGGATTGTGTGCTGGCTTACAGGCCAAAGGGTCACTGGTTTGATTCCCGATCAGGACACATGCCAGGGATGCAGGCCAAGTCCCGGGTTGGGGATGTGCAAAAGGCAATGGATTGGTGTTTCTCTCCCTCTCTTTCTCCCTCCCTTCCCCTCTCTCTAAAAATAAATAAATAAAATATTTAAAATTTTTTTAATATTTAAAAAAAGAATAGTCATGAGGATATAAAGTGCGGCATAGGGAATATAGTTAATAATATTCTCATAACTATGTAAGGTGTCCAATGGGTGTGATATTTATCGGGATGATTAGTTACTAAGTTATAGAATGTCTAATCACTGCAGTGTATACCTGAAACTATTTATTTTAGAGAAAGGGGAAGAGAGGGAGAAAAAGAGGGAGAGAAACATTAATGTTCAAGAGAACCATGCTCCAACCTGGGATTGGCCCACAACCCAGGCATGTGCCCTGATCGGGAATCAAACTGGCAACTGTTTGTTTTGCACGACGTCACTTAGCCAAGTGAGCCATGCTGGTCAGGGTGAACTTCAGAGATTTCTAAACTATTTTTCTACTTCTTACACTTTAAATATGTAGTTCTTTAAAAAAAAGTTTCTTGGCAAAGCTATATCAAAAAATGAATTTAACTGTGAGTTTAATTCATAAGCTTGGTTACTATGAGGTCTGTCTGGAAAAAATCCAGCCATTGTTAATATCGTGAGAACCATTTGCACGACATTGATATAACCTGGCAGCCAAGTAGAATGGACTGGAATGTGCATGCATGAACAATGACAACTTCACTGTACTAGTCAGTGGGGGCAGTAGATGCCATAGAGTGAGCATGTGTGCTCTGTGGTCATCGTATTCAAAATGACTGAGCAAGTAGAGCAACGAATCTGCATCAGATTTTGCATTAAGCTTGAATACTCCTCAACAGAAACTATTCAGATGATTCAGAAGGCTTTCAGGGACAATGCAATGAGTGCAGCACAAATAAAAGTGTGGCACAAATGCTTCAAAGATGGTCCAGAATCTGTTGAAAGGGACCCGCATTCGGGAAGGCCTGCAGCAAGCAGAACACCTGAGAATGTTGAACATGTACATGCTGCAATCAATAAAGATAGCTAACTGACAGTACAAGACTAGAAGCTTATCTGGAAATTCCAAAAACGACTGTGTCCGAGATTTTGATGTAGGATCTTGGCACAAAATGTGTCGTGGCAAAATTCATTCCATGGCTTCTGCTACCAGAGCAGAAGTTACATCATGCTGCAGTTGCTAATGGCTTGATAAAAACTGACACCAATGAACCAGATTTCCTCAAGAAGGTCATAACCAGAGGTGAATTGTGGGTCTACGGCTATGATCCAGAAATGAAAGCCCAGTCATCCCAATGGAGTCACCTGGTTCTCCATACCCGAAGAAGGTATGGCAAAGTTGCAGCAAGATCTAGACCATGTTAATTGTGTTTTTTAATTGGGAAGGTGTTGTCCATAATGAGTACACCCCCTACGCCAAACAATTAATGAGTACTACCCCAATGTTCTTTGTCAGTTGAGAGATGCAATACAATGAAAACGGTTTCAGCTATGGGTAAATGGTGATTGGCAACTTTATCACAACAATGCGCCTGCTCATGTATCACATGTGTGTAGAGATTTTTGGCAAAACATCAAATCACCCAAGTGACTCAGTCCTCCTATAGCCCAGATTTGGCACCCTGTAATTTCTGGCTTTTCCCAAAATTAAAATCACCTTTGAAAGAGAAGATATTTCAGACTGTTAATGAGATTCAGGAAAATACAACAGGGCAGCTGATGGCAATTGGGAGAACTGTGTGAGGTCCCAAGGTGCCTACTTTGAAGGGGTCTGAGGCGTCATTGTCCTATGGACAATGTTTCTTGTATCTTCTATCTTCAGTAATGGACTCTATTTTTCATATTACATGGCTGGCTACTTTCTGGACAGCCTTTCGTATGTTTTAAGAAGTAAATATCATGCCTTGGCCAGTGTGGCTCAGTTGGTTGGAGCATCATCCCATAACTTAAAAATTGTGGGTTGATTTCCAGTTAAGGCACATACCTAGGTTGTGGTTCAAGGCCCTGCCCGGGCAGGTTCAATCTCCTGTCCTGGCATGTGCGATACCTGATCCTGGCATGAATGGTCCCCGGTCCACTTGCATATGACAGGCAACCAGTCAATGCTTCTTTCTCTCACATCAATGTTTCTCTCTCTCTAAAAATCCATGAAAAAATGTCCTCAGGCGAGGATAAAAAAAGAAGTATAGCCCTGGCTGGTGTAGCTCAGTGGATTGAGTGCAGGCTGGGAACCAGAGGGTCCCAGTTCGATTCCCAGTCAGAGCACATGCCTGGGTTATGGGTCAGATCCCCAGTGAGGGCCATGTGAGAGGCAACCAATGTGAGAGAAACATTGATGTTTCTCCCTCTCTTTCCCCCTCCCTTCTCCTCTCTCTAAAAATAAATAAATAAATTCTTAAAAAAAAAGTATATATCATGTAAATAACTTTAAAGTTTTAATACCAGCTATGTAATTGCACAAGAAAAGAGAGCATATAATATTTATAATCAAGGTGTCTTTCTGGACAAATTAAACTGATTTAGCAATTTTGATTTAAAAGCAGTTCTATATCTTCTCTCTGACTTTCACCATGTAAAAATATTTACATAACATTGCAGGTTATAGAATTCTTGAGTTTATTTTCTCATGAAAAGCTTAATTAACTTGAATTTCCTAAATTTTCTCTACCACTTTTGTTGGACAAATAAACACCACTTTAAGTTTATAAAATTGCAAAATTATATGTTCAACTACATTACTTGGTAATATGCACTGTCTTTATAAAAAGATTAATTTTTATGATTCTACAAATGACTTAATGTGTCAACTTAAAATGTAGTTTCTAGATCCTTAGTTAATTTTCAGAACTTAGTCCAATATGTTTTGAGTTAACTGATAAATAATCTTTGTATATCATAATTTTCAAGATACTTATGCTTTTTAAAAATTCTTTATACAATAGAATCAATTACCAGATTTTTAAAAATGCATAATTATCCTTGGGTTAAAAAACAGATATTCATTTTTGTAAAGAACATTCTTTTTTGCTTATCAATTTTTTATTAATATAGAGTTAATGTAAATTTTATAGAAGTTTCTAGTGCAAACCTAGTTATTCAACACATATATATCTAACAAAGTACCATGATAAATCTAGTAATTATCAAGAACATTCTTTATCACCCCAACTGAGTACTTGGGAGTAGATAATTCCCTATCTGGAATAAAAAACAAACTAACTTGAGGCTTCTAATGTGTGGAGGCTGGGCTTTGGGGAGGATACACAGGTATCGCTTTAAAAAGTACATGAAGTCAGAAAGCCTGTAGTAATTGGCTGGAGATGTTCAGAAACAAAATTAATTTTGTCTGCATTTTACATTATTAGAGTATCAAAGAAGAGATAAGGCTTCTAATATGTGAACACCAAAGCCTCTCTTCCTGAAAGCAGGTACTGCGCTCTTTAGAGATGAGGGAGGAAGTCGTTATAGCTTTTATGAGAAGCCATTGGCAATATTTATTCTAATTAGTGTATTGAATGTGCTGGTCTTAATGGGGTGCAAGAAGGGAAAAAACACAATACTTATTCATATTGCTTCCTCTCTTCCATGCTAAACTGAATCTCCATTTTCTACATTCTAGCGAAATCTTGGGTAGGTTCAATAGCGTTTTTGGTCACTTAAAAGACTATTAGTGATAGTGAATAGTCTCGTTTTCCAGGTATTAACAAATTTGGCCCAGGTTCATTTCAAAGCTTTATTCTCACGTATTTTAAAGCTTCTCCCCAACCCTTGGCTCAGTCCTGACTCAGGCTCAGACACCTGGAGTCCAGAAAGGGAATCCTGTTTGGCTTTTTCCTATTTCTGCATCGTCCTTTTCCTCTGTCTCTCCCTTACTCACTTTGTGACCTCTGCTTCCAGAGGTCACAGCTGGCAGCAGGCTCAGGGGCAGGGAGGATGGGTATGGGTGGAAAACATCTCTGGGGACTGGGATAGTTGTACTCTGGCTTTGGTGCCCTCTGGGTGTGGCTGAGCTGGGGGTCCATGACGCACAATGCTGGAGAAACTGGGAATACCAAGGGTCACACCGCACCACTGGTCACACTCGGGCTGCGATGGGGTGTTTGAGTATGTCTGTTTTACGGTGTCCACAACCCTTCTTTCCTATTGTACACATCCTCTGGGAAGGTGATCAGCTTCCAATAAATTCCAGTGTCACCTGCTACTCTCATCCCAGACTCAGCTCTTCTCTCTGATCTGGGGCACCAATACTGGTCTTGGTTCTCTTTGCCTAAGTCTGACTCGTACAGTGAATTCTCCTCTGGGTTCTTTGATGTCTGCCCCGGCAATCTGCCTCCTTCAAGATTCCCCCAACCACCAGACATTTCTCTATATGGCTTCATCACAGTCCTTCAGCTCTTATGGAAATAAATGGCTACAGATCAATAGGAGGTGAGGTGTCATTCAATCTCCCTCACCTGCAACATCTGAGCTCCAGTTGTTGCGGGGACAGAATTCTGTTATGTGTTCAATGTGCAATTCATTGACCTAAGCTAAAGCCCTGCTTAAAACAGAAACCCCCAAAAGTCTCATGCAAGACCCTCCACACTCTGGCAAGGGTCTACCTTTACAACCTTTCATCCACTTCACATCCTTGTCCCTAGTGTGTCTCATGCCCTGTTGATGTGTCTTCAGCCTTGGACAGCATCGTCCTCCCATATCTGTTCCTCCAAGATGGAAATGCTACCGCAGATAGCCATATAGAGAACGAAAATTCTCTCATTCAGTACCCCTGCAGTGCTCTGCTTGAACTTTAGTATCACCCTCTTTTACTCTTGCCACAAATATTCATTGAACAAAATGATTAAAAGCCCATATAGCACAGTGACAAAGAACACTGGAGCCATATTGGCTGAGTATCAGCCTGGATTTGCTACTTAGTAGCTGTATGAGGTCTGGCAAGTTCCTTTATCTCTCTGACTTAGTAAAAATGGGGGTAAAAAACACCTCCCACTTTGGGTTATTATGAGAATTAAGTCTATTCATTTGTGCAAAACACTTAGGATAGTGCACACACAAGTACTCAGGAAACTTTAGTTATCATTGTATCGTTTAGAAAGCATAGCACCCACTAGAAGTTGCCTCTCGATCACTTTCTCTGGGTCAGCATATGGGGCAAATACAAAAGCTTAATATCTGCCTTTGATCACACCAAGTCCAACAAGCTTTCTTGAAGAATACTTTCATACCTTCATTTAGAACAATTTTTCTCCAATGGAGAATGTCCCAGAATTCGTGAGCTGAACACTTTTTTAATTGTTTTGCCCTGACTGCGTCGACTTTTTCTGGCTTCAGTTCTCATCACATGGTAATTATTTGGAACCTACTACACATCAGGGCTCTGCTAGGACTAGATATAAGCAAAAATATGTGATTCTGTCCTCAGCACAACTTCAGGGAGACAAACATTATGTACATATAAAAGTAAATGCACAAATAAATATATAATGACAAAACTGTGGTGTGTGCTTGAAGAAACTGGGTGGAAAGGAAGCAAAACACGAATCACCTATTTACACTGGGAGGTTAATGAAGATCCATTTAAAGAAGTGATATTTAATCAGAGACCTGAAGTTTCAGCAGGACTAGCCAGGTGAAGAGTGAAAGGAAGAATCCAGGTCAGCGTCAAGTCCAGAAGGAAGGGAAGAGTTTGTGGAGATCAAGAAAACGGACCTCGGCCTGCGGAGCGAGATGAGGCCGAGAGGGAAGTGAGGCTAGGCCACGTGGGGGCTGGCAGGGCATGCCAGGGATCTGTGATTCAATTCCAGGAGTATTGGGAAGCCACTGAAGGGTTTCTTGCAGTGGAGTAACAGTTGGATGTATATCTTTTAAAGATTATTCTGGCTGCAGTGTAAAGTATGGATTAGAAAGTAGGGAAAACAGATGAACATCAGCAGTGAAGACAGATGATTCCCAAAACATATTGCTAAGCCAAAAAAGGCAAATCACAGGAGACCGCATTCAGATTGATTTCATTTATATAAATGTCTAAAAACAGGCAAAGCAAAGCAAAACATTAAGGATCTGTACATATATGTTACAAATATAAAGACACATGAGAAAATGGTTATCTCAAAATTCAGGGGAGTGGCTACTTCTGGGGGACACCGCAGAGTTTCTGGTGTGAAAGGGGCATATGGGAGATTCTAAGGGCATTTAGAAATAATCTATTTCATAAGTTGAGTGGTGAGTACATGAGCTTGTTCTTTAAGATATTCACACACATCATATGTACCCTTCCCTATGCATAATATATTTCATAATAAACATTTAGGTTACCCAACTTAAAAAAATTGTGAAATGTTAAAGTATGAAAAAATTGGGTGATGAATGTATGAGTGCATGTTTTATTACTCTTTACATTTTTCTATTTGGTTAAAATATTTCACTAATAATAATAAATAACAAAGGAAAAATTCGATCCCAGGAGGAAGACCGGAGGGAGAGCAGTGGGGTGGACTCGCTGCACAGCTCCAAGGGCCCCTTGCTGTTCTAACCTGCCGTGCAGGCAGAGGTGTGCTCCGAGGCTGCACCTATGGAGACAGCAATGTAAACACTTACAAACGTCTCTGGAGCTCTGCAAGGCAATGGCTCTGCCACCAGCAAGGAGCTACTGCATAAGTCTGGGTTGTAGGAACAATGACTTGGACAAGAATAACGCGGCAGTAGGGATGGAGAAAAATAGACATATTCCAGTTACATTTAGAGAGTAGAAGAGAAGACTTCACAATGGATTGCATGTCTCGGCACATCAAAGGGATGAGAGACACACCCGCTCCATGTCATTTGGCTTTTCACAAAATGCTATTCCAAGAGCTGGAGTCTGCTGGGTCACGAATGCTTCACAGAGGCTAATAGTGCTTCACGTGAAGATTCTGAAGCTTTGATGCAACTCAGTGTGATTTTTACAAAATCATCTCAAAGATCTTTGAATTCTTTTTTTCATACCAGACTCCCCAACATCAACTGCCAAACAGCTGTGGAGAGAGCCTGAAACAGAGAAGGGAAGAGAAGCGACTTCTGCAGTACCCCCAAACTGACGGACTTCAAAATACTTCTAGAACTTCACTTGCGTGTGCATTTTTCTAAACACCATGGCTTATATGCACCTACCTAAGTTCCTAAGTTACAGTGTCACTCAGGAAGATCGCTGCGGGTATGTACCACAGTTCCTGCTCCCAGCCCGTGCACCACACAGCCAGTTCTCATGGGGTCCTGCTCCTCAGCCAGAGTCAGCCAGCTTTCCTATGCCCCAGAATCGGCAGCCATTCCAGGACAAGGCATGACAGTGGTGGTGGCCTGCCCTGGTTAGAGGAGGCAGAGCCTTGGTGCCCCTTCTCGGCAGCACAGCCTTCCCTCCCAGTGTGGATATTGGTGTGGTGATGGAAAGGAGGTCGATTTGGCACCACGCTCTAAGCGCAGCCCATTGGGGGAAACATGGGGCTCTCTGTGCCCTGCAGTGTGGCTTGTGGGCATTCAAGACACCTGTGTGACAATGGACAGACCAACAGAACAGTCATCTCTCCTTTGTTCATTCAAAAAGAGCTTATTAAGGGGCTTCTCCAGTGGGAGGCCCCAGGTCAGACTCAATATAGAAAATGAACAATGTTGCGGACCACTCTGTGTGGTTTCCGAGATTGCAGCCCCACAAGAGCAAGCCCTGAAAGGGGCTAGTAAGTCTCCCTGGAGAACCGGGTAATGCAGGTGGCAAGCATGACCCAACTCTAACACCCAGGGTTCCCATGGGAATCAGGCCTGGTAAATACAGTGTATCCTTTGAAGCCTGCTCTGCTTTTTTTTGCACAGCCCTGTTGATACAAACCGGATGTTTAAGTTGAAGGCATAAGGAGTAAGCTCCTTATCTCATGAAACATGTCTTTTTTTTTTTTTCCAGAAAGCACCGTGTCCCAGGGCAGCTGCGTCACCCTTGACAGGTCAAGGCTGTCACAGTGCTCTGGAATGTTTCTGTGGCAGACGAAAAAAGCACCTGCCTGGGACTGCGGCCAGGTGCAGTCATGAAACATGTCTTAAAGAACCTGTGGCATCAGCATGACTAACAGACCCTGACCTATGACAGATCTCTGTGTTCCTTCAACTGTTATCTATAGATGAGAAATGTTTTGTATGACTATAGCCTTTTGACATTGATTGATGAGCTATCCGTGTATGATGTATACCCCTACACATACCATTCCCAATAAAAACCATTTGGAAGAAGGGCTCAGGCGTTCTCCACTAGAGGGAATTGCCTCTCCCTTTCCCACTGGAATAGCAAGATTGTGTCCGGGATGACTTATTTATCATCCGCGGCAGGCTGGAGGATTCTGCAGGCCGGAGTTCCTCCCACAGAACAATACAATCAAAATACCACTCCTACTTCGTGAAATGTGTATTGATTGTTCTTGGAGCTAACTTGAAAAGTAACTGTCTTTCCTCCCATCCATGAAATTTTCCCACATTTCTTAAAAGTTTTGCTTGTGTAACAGTTTTTATCCATTTTACTGGGATGGTTTATTTTCAGTTTGTCATTATTTTTAGCAAGAGAATATTGCTAAGTTGATTTTAAAATCAATTGCATATTTTCTGTCCAACAGATTTTTCTACCAAAAGTATTTTATTTTATTTTTTAAAAAGAAATCTTACCTTACTTTTTAATTTTTTTATTTATTTTTTTAAGAGAGAGAAAGAGAAAAACATGCATGCTCCAACCACGGATCAAACCCACAACCTTGGGGTATTTGGAAGACACTCTAACCAACTTAGCTCTCCAGCCAGAGTTACCAAAAGTATTTTAAAGCTTATAGTCTTAAGCTAATTCCCATGATCTGATGGTATTTCTCCTGGCTTGTCTTACTCAGGGGCAAAGGAATATTAATGATGTATGTTCTTACAGTTCTGTATGTAAATGATGAACAGGAAACCGAGCATAAAACACCCCAGCAGCCAGATTCAGTTCAATTCACCAATGTATATTGAGCAGGCCACAATGGAAATATCATGATTTAGATTAAAATTTTGATACCAAAACCTGACTAGGCAAGTAAAAAATAAATTAATAAATAAATAATAATAATAGTAAAAGAATATCACAGACCAATTTTGTTTGTGAATATAAATGGAAAAAATTAAATGTATGAGGAGATTTAATGGCATGTTAAAAGAATAATATACCTGGGACTTCCTAAGATGGCGGCATAGGTGAATG
>PVJI01028938.1:0-15900 GCA_004026765.1 Micronycteris hirsuta
AAAAAAAAAATGAAAAGAAATAGAAGTAACTAGAAGTACAGATGAGTCCTAATTCAATACAGAAACTGTGAACAATTGGATTGTTTTAAGAGTAGCTTTTAGACTTCTTTTAGCCATGATGAAGTAACTATCTCCTCAAACATAAACAACTATAAAACTGGACCAATTGTGTGTGAAGTAAATGTTTTCAGATGTTTTGCAGAATGGTGTACAGAATGACAAACCTAGAAAGAAGGGAGAAAAAATTCAGTTTCATGACAGCTTCTGATTTTTGCCTGGAACCACTTTCTAGACTGAAGTGAAGGAAGTACAATTACAACACAATGTGGTGGACTCATGGTGTTCAACAGACAGAAATCAGAGTCGCGGGCTTTCTGGGAGGCTGAAATTTATGGGGCTGCGTACCAGCAAAAAGAGAACCATGCAGGAAATGAGTCCCAGCATCATCAAAGGATGTTACCTTAGTCTCTGGCCAAACCTAAAATTTATAAAAAACTTATAAAACAGAACACCAAACAAACAAATGTATTAAAAAATGGGCAAAGGACCTGAATAGACACTTCTCCAAAGAGGACATACATATGGCCAACAAACATATAAAAAATGCTCAATGTCACTAAGCATCAGAGAAATGCAAATTAAAACCGCAATGAGATATCACCCTATACCTGTCAGAATAGCTATCATCAATTAATCAACAAACAACAAGTGTTGGTGAGGATGTGGAGAAAAGGGAACCCATATGCACAGTTGGTGGGAATGCAGACTGGTGCAGTCATTGTGGAAAGCAGTATAGAGTTTCCTCAAAAAATTAAAAATGGAACAGCCTTTGACCCAGTGATCCCACTTCTGGGAATATATTTGAAGAAACATGAAACATTAACTCAAAGGAATATATGCACCTCTATGTTCATAGCAGCTTTTATTACAATCCCCAAGACCTGGAAACAGCCCACGTGCCCATTAGTAGGTGAATGGATAAAAAAGCTATGGTACATTTACACAATGGGATACTATTCAGCCACAAAAAAAAAAAAAAAAATCTTACCTTTTGCAACAGGATGCATGGGCCTAGAGAATAATATGCTAAGTGAAATGAACCAGTCTGAGAAGGACAAATACTTTCTGATTTTACTCATGTGTAATCTAATGAACAAAATTAATTAACAGAAATGGAACAGACTCATAGAGACAGAGAACAGACTGACAATTGTCAGAGGGGAGGATCACTGGGACTTGGGGTTGTAAACATACAGCATACAGATGATGAATTATAGAATTATACACCTGAAAACTATATATATTTTTTAAAAAGCCCATTGGGACAAGAAATAATCTAGCCTTACAGCACACACTACTATAGACCCATCTCAACGAAGTTTAAAGAGAGCCTCAGAAAGATAAGCTTATTGCCATATTCAATGAGTTCTTTGAGCATCCTAATATATAGCCTAGATTTTCCACTAAAGCTATCATTTAGAATGGAGGGGCAATAAAGTGGAAGGGCAAAGTAAAGCTAAAAGAGTTCATCATCACCAAGCCATTATTACATGAAGTGTTAAAGGGACTTATTTAAGAAAAAGAAGAAGAGTAGAACTATGAACATTAAAATGGCAACAAATTCACAGCTATCAATGACCGAATCTAAAATAAACAAACTAAGCAAACAACCAGAACAGGAACAGAATCATAGGTATGGAAATCATTTGGAGGGTTGTCAGCTGGGAAGGGGAAGGGAGTGCATAGGGGAAAAGGTATGGGGATTAAGAAGCATAATTGGTAGGTACAAAATGGACAGGGGGATGTTAAGAATAGAATAGGAAATGGAAAATCCAAAGAACTTATATGCATGACCCATGGACATGAACTAATGGGGGGGTTGCTGGAGGGAAGCGGGTACTGGGCAGATGGGGGCAAAGGGGAAAAATTGGGACAACTGTAGTAACATAATTAATAAAATATACTTAAATATAATCTTATTGGCTAATAAATGACTTGCTTACATGAACCAAAGCCAACATATTGTTAATAAAAAAAAGCTAAAAATAGAAGTAAGGCAGCTTTAAAAAAGATGCATTAAAGTATAGTAAGATTATATTTAAGGTAAGTGAAACCTTATGTTAAAAGATGAATAATTCATACCACACACCATACAGTAAATGTAATACAGGATTAATGATAGATGTAAATGTAAACTTAAGATAAAATTTACATTTATTGTTATGTCAAATTATTAAAATTCTAGAATGAAATAGAGGAAACACTTTGTTTAACATATGGCCACAAAGATTTCTCCTAAATTCTCCTTTTTTTCTCCTAAATCTTTGCGACCTAAGATTAAATAAAGGTTTCTGACTTATAACAACAAAATCATGATCCACAATATTAAAAAATGATAAATTGTGATTCATTAAAATTGGGAATTTCTGTTCTTCAAAGACACTAGTACATAAATTAATAAACAAGTCATAGACTCAGAAAAAATATTTGCAAGTACGTATCTAATAAAGTATTTATATCCAGAATACATAAACATCTCTTGAATCTTAATAATTAAAAAACAAGCCACTCATTAAAAATGGGCAAGAAATATGAAAGCCACTTGACCAAAGAATATATAGATTGCAAATAAGCAAGAGAAAACACTCATCAAGACGAGTCATTAGGGAAAAGCAAATGAATGCCCAAAATGAGGCACAACCACACAACTGTCATTCTGACGTCCTAAGGTTAAAAAGTCTGATCATACCGACGTTGGCAAGATGTGGAGCAACTCTAGTCCTTGTGCACCACTGGTTGGAATATCAGCGGCACGCAATTATGGAAAACAGTGTGGCAGTTTTCGTAAACTTGAACACACACTAGGAATACTGTAGTGATGTACCATGTGTTCTTGTAATTCTACTTCAAGGTATTTATATGAGATTAATAAAGGTATGGGCCCATATAAAAATTTGTGCAAAATTTTTCATAGTAGCTTTATTTGTAATAATAAAAAACTAGAAACACACTAAATGTATATTCACAGGTAAGTGGATTAACTAGTCAATAATAAAATACAGTCAACTATTTTTCATGCTGTAATTATGAATCTCAGCAATTATGGGAGAGAAAGAAACCAGACCACAGAAAAAAATAGTGCATTCTGTATCATAAAGTTTATATAAATTTTAGGAAATGCCAACCATTCTGTAGTTATAGAAAATAGATCACTCTTTTCCTGGTGATCGAAGAAGAAGGCTTCACAAAGGGACACCTTTGGGGATTGATGGATATGATCTTTATCTTGATTTTTAGGTAAGATTTACAGATGTGTACATATTTAAAACTTAAAGATTTACAGATGTGTACACTTTCAGCATCTGCATGACACCATATGCTAACAAGACCTGATAATGCCATTAAAAGCAGACCACACAGTATGTTCTCTGGCATCAATAGAAATAAATTAGAAATCAATAAAAATAATAAAACTAAAAAAAAACTAAAATAACTTTGAGATTAAACATCAAACATTTTAAAATCCATGTGTTAATGAAGAAATAACAATAGAAATTAGGAAATACTTCAAATGAATGTTAGTGAGAATCTAACATATCCAAATCTTTCAGATGAATTATAGCAGTGAATAGAAGAAAATTAATACTTGCTATGGATTGAATTGTGCTCCCCCAAATCCATAGAAACAGAGACTCTGAATACATAACTAGTTAAGATCACAGTGGAGTAGAGTGCGCCCACAACTGTGTCCTTATAAAAAGTGGAATTTGGGGCGTAAGTACATACACAGGAAGAATGCCGTATGAAGATAAAAGCAGAGATTGGTGTGAAATATGTACAAGACAAGGAATGAGAAACCATCAGAAACTAAGATGCCTGGAAGAAATTCTACTTCACAGCTCTCAGAAAGAACCAGTTCTCCCAACACTTGGATCTCAGACTTCCAGACACCAGAACTAAATGTGAAACAAAAAATGTGTGCTGTTTACACTACCCAGCTTGTGGTACTTTTTAATGGCAGCCCTGGAAAACTAATATTATATTTTACTAGAAAAAGAATAATGGCTTAATAGCAATGATCTAAGCTTCTAGAAAAAGAAGAGCAAATTAAAAAAAAAGAACAGAATGAAGGAACGAAGAGATAGCACTGGAAATTAATCAAATAAAAATGGATAAACAATTGAGAAAACCCAATGAAATCTAGATTGATAAGCCTCTAACTAGATTAATTAATAAATAAAGAAATCCCAAAATGCCAATAGAAAGAGAAGCATACTGTCTCAATGGATTATAATACTCAAGTATTGTTTCAAGATAAATTCTCTCTAATAGATATATACAATGTAATTTTCCACGCGGAAAAAGCAAAAGGCCTAGGGAAGCCAAAATGATCTTGAAAAGAAACAAAAAAGGAAGTCATACGCCATGTCATTTGAAGATTTACCATAATGCTATACTAATTAAGGAAATGTAGTATCAACAAAAATGTCAATTTAAAAGAATAAAATGTTTTTAAAAAGAATAACACATGCAATTTGTTTATTTTCAACAAGGTGTCAAAATGGGGAAAGAAAATTATTTGGAATATATTTTGCTGGAACAACCAGCTGTGCATATAAAAAAAGAAAAATCTTAAGCCATACTTCACATGGTACACAAAATAGTAATTTCAGATAGATCAAAAATATAAATGCACAGCCCTATATTTTAAAGATCATTTTTAATGTAGATGTAGGGTAAGTGGAGGCAGTGTGGCTTCCTCACCCAGGTGTCTGGGTAACTAAGGGAAGCAGTGTTCCCACAGCCTTGGAGAGGCCTGATAACCAGTGTTCTCATAGCCTGAGACTGGGTCTGATAAACTGTTCCCATAACATGAAGTGAGCTCGCATGCATAGAATTATGTTATGTAATGTAATGTTCTGACATCTTGCCGGCTTTGTTCCCCTCTAGTACTTAAACAGGTCGGGACTCCCTGCTGGGGGCAATGACGATGAGAGACACACAAGGGGACAGGCCCCATGATGGGTGCCACGCTGGGGAGCAGAGGCCATGACATGAGACATGCAGATAGACACGCAGCTTGCAGCATGCATGGCACGCCCACCCATGAATAAAGGCACACCAGACATCTCAACGGCTCCGTGAATACTTTTCTGTCTGTACGAATGCCATGAACTTGCCTGGCCTTAATCAGTGGCAACACAGTAGATTACCTTTGTATCTTGGATGATATTGGTTTGGACAAAATGATTCATAAACAGGACCTAGAAACCACTAATCAATAATAATAATAATAATAATAATAAATAATAATACTAATGTTATCAAATTTTTAAAAATTTGCTCACAATGTTGAAAATAGAAAATGTAGGCTAGCCATTATTTGTGATATATATAACTTACAAAGAACTTCAAGGACACATAAACAACTTCTACAACTGAAGAGTGAAAAAACAGCCCAAAGTTTAAAAAATGGGCATTTTGTTAGGGTTTATATACCAATAACTAATAAGCTCATGAATGGGTGTTCAACATCATTAGTCATCAGAAGAAATGTAGATTAAAGCATCACTTGCTGTTACATATAACAATTGTTGTGTGTAACACCAAGTGATGGCAAATAGAGTGGAGTGGCTGAAACTCCCACAAATCGCTGGTGGGAATGTAAAACAGTGTAAACCAATTCGAAAATCAGTCTAGCAGTTCTTCATAAATGTAGTCCTTTATCCATGATACATGACAACAAATAAACACATAAAAGATCTGGAATGTGCTGCTTCAAAGCAACCTTATTTGAAGTAGTCAAAAACTAAAAATAGCCCTAATATTTACCAACAGGACAATGAACAAATACACCATGGTATTTCCAAATAATGCAATATTACTCAGCAATAAAGAGGAATGAACTACTCAACAACAGGGATGGATCTCAAAAACATGCTGAGTGAATGAATGCTTACACAAACTACATTCTGTACTACTCCATGTATATGAAATTCATATACAAAGACAGAAATAGGAAAGCAAAAACTCATCTTTGGTAAAAGACTTCAGAACAATGAGTGTTTCTGGTTAAGGGTGGAATTGACGGGGATGGGTCACAAGTTATCTCTCTTGAGTGATGGAAATCACTTGTATCTTAATGAGTGTGTAAGATTTGTGCGATTGTCAAAATTCATCAAACTATAAACAATGTTTATGTATTTATTTCAGTGGAAATTATACCTCAACTTTTTAAGAAGTTGAAAAACAAGCTCTTTTACATATAGTAACCCTGTGACACAGAACTGTGTTCTCAGAAAATTAGTCCAAAAATATAATCAATACATGAAATATTTTACATTCTGAATCCAATGAACTTGTTTCTCGCTCTGGCTCACCATTCACTTGCTCACCATAATTTATAGCTTGTCTTGGTAAGAAAGGCTGCTTACAGAAGAATTTTGGATTTTCCAAAAACTCATCTAATTTTCTTGGTTTAGTCTACTATATCAGTCTTTCAGAAAGCAAGTATATTGTATGCCATACATTCTTTCCTAATTTCAAACTCACATCTGTAGCAGCAGTGAGCCTGGGCCACTGTGGCTCAGTGGGTTGAGTGCTGATCTGCAAACTGAAAAGTCAGTGGTTTGATTCCCAGTCATGGGTCACGGCACATGCCTGGGTTGCGGGCCTAAATAAAATCTTTAAAAATATGTATCTTACAGTAGCAGTGAAAATTCAATCCAAATTAAACTAATTCCTTTCAAATTTGTTAATCTGTTCTGTTCTCTCTCCCTCTCTGCCTGTTAAACATTTTTCTTCTAGGAAACAGATTGTCACATTAAGCAGTAGAGGAATAAATTCTACAAAACTGCAAAGAGAAGCATAATAGTTTTAGTGAGCTACAATTCACATACAATATAATTTACCATTTAAAGTATACAATTCAATATTTTTAAATATATTCATAGAGTTGTACAATATCACCAAAATCAATTTTAGAACACTTTCATTGCCTTCATTTTTTATCACCTTATTATACTTTCTATTTCCTTAAGTTGTACTTGCTTTTGTTTTTCATTTTACCTGGTTAATTATTATGCCTCTAGTTTTGTACATATTCTCAATTTTCTCCTTTATTTAAGATATTAAACATATGATTATAAAGTATGAAAATAATACCAATACTTCAGTATTTGTAGATCTCATTCTAGTTTTTGTTTTCTCTGATTCTAGGCTTCAGGTCTGCATAAGATTAGCTTGTGATTAGCCATTCTTAGGATAGAGCTTTTATTGTATCACTGGGTGCTAAGGCCAAGATTTACATGTTAACCATCTTCCTTTGCAGTGTGCTTTATTTTCCTTTCTCCAGTTCACTACTTTTCATCATGTTGGACATAAAGCTTTTTGGAAGCCCATGTTTATGCAGCCTTTGACCCAATAACCCACCTTGAATGGGCCCAGAGTGCCTCTTGTCACTCTGTTAGGCTGTTAAACCAAAACTCAGGGTCTCTAGGCAATAGTGTGTGACCTTAGGCAGCTGTCATGCTTGACGTTAGCTTAGCTCTCAGGGCTAGTGATTTCACTTCGTGTTTCTTGAACTCAGAATTGCTGTCACTACTTATTCAGTTCTGCTTAGCATTGTTTAAAGTTTCAAAAATATTCTACATAATTTTATAGATTAAAACTCATAATTTAATTCTATCTATGTTGTTTTGAATTATTGAAAGCAAAGGCAAATGCTGCCAGAAACTAAACGCAAACGTTTTCAACAATATACAGTACATATTTGCATCAAATCATTTTATCTCTTTACCTTTCCTGCACATTTTTTTTTTTGGCTTCTTAAAAGAGCTTTATTGACGTCTAATTGGTATTCAAAAAACTGTGCATGATTAAGGCATACAATTGATGAGTTTATGCGCATGCATACACCAATGATAACTATCACTGCAATCAAGGTGATACAATATATCCATCACCTCCCAAAGTTCCTTTGTATCCCCCTTTTTGTTGTGATAAGAACATTTAAAATGAGACACACTCTCCTAGCAAAATGCTAAAATCACAATACTGTATTGTTAACCATAGGCACTGTATGGTACAGAAGATTTCAAGAACTTATTCACCTTGAATAACTGAATCTTTATACCCATTGAATAATCACCCCTCACTCCCCTCTCTCTCATACAAAGGAATCATAAAGTGTTTGTCCTGAGACTGGCTTATTTTCCTGAATGCATGCCCTCAAGTTTCAACCATTTTCTCACAATCTGTATAATTTCCTACTTCTTCTTTTTTCTAGGCTGAATAACATTCCATTATTTTTATATACCAAATTTTCTCTATTTATTCATCTGTCTTTGGGCATTTGGGTCATTTTCACATCTTGAATATTGTGAATAATGGTAGAGTTTGTTTTGTGTGACCCAGTGGATTAGAGAGTAGCCCTGAGAAAGTGCAGGGTAACTGATTAGGGGGGTGGAAAAGGGAAAGGGGGAGGGAACAGTGAAGTTAATCCATTGTTACCTGGCATCTTCTCAAAAGCTAATACTGTGTTGGGCATTGTGAAAAATTTCTAGGAAGAAGCTCCCATTTTTTTTTTTATCATCGTTCAATTACACTTGTCCCAATTTTTTCCCCCTGTTGCTCTCCCCTGCCGTGCCCATTCCCTGGTCCCACAGTCAATCTCCACACTGTTTTCCACATCCATGGGTCCTTTATACATGTTCCTTGACTAGACAGTTCTCCTTCTTTCTCCCATTACCCCCTCTACCCTCCCCTCTGGTCACTGTCAGTTTGTTATTTGTTTCCATGTCTCCGCTTCTATTTTGTTCATTTGTTTGTTTTATTCATTAGTTTCCACTTATAGGTGAGAGCATATGGTATTTGTCTTTCACTGCCTGGTTAATTTCACTTAGCATAATACTTTCCAGTTCCATCCTCTCTGTCATATAGGGTAGGAGTTCATTCTTTCTTTCTGGTGTGGTATTCCATTGTGTATATACCAAATTTTTTTTAAATCCACTCATTTACTGATGGACATTTAGGCTGTTTCTAGTACTTGGCTATTGTAAATAATGCTGTTATGAGCATTAGGGTGCATAGGTTCTTCTCAATTGCTGTTTCAGAATAGTTGGGGTATAATCACAGAAGTGGGATCACTGGATCAAAAAACAGTTCCATTTTCAGTGTTTTGAGGAAATTCTACATTGTGTTCCACAGTGGCTATACCAGTCTGCATTCCAACCAACAGTGCAGTAAGTAGGGTTCCATTTTCTGCACAACCTCACCAGCTCTTCTTGCTTATTGATTTGTTAATGATGGTCTTTCTGACTGGTGTGAATTGGTATCTCATTGTGGTTTTAATTTGCATCTCTCTGACAGGTAATGATGTTGAGCATTCTTTCATGTCTATGGGCCATCTGTATATCCTTCTTGGAGAATTGTCTGTTCAGGTCCTTTGCCCATTTTTTTTAATGAATTGTTTGTCTTTCTGGTGTGGAATTGTATAAATTCTTTAAGTATTTTGGAGATAAAGCCTGTGTCTAAAGTGTCAGCTAAAATCCTCAACAAAATATTGGCAAACAAATCCAGCAATACATTAATAAGATAGTACACCATGATCAAGTGGATTCATTCCAGGGATACAAGGATGGTATAATATTCACAATAAATAAGTGTAATATATCACATAAACAAAATGAAAGACAAAAATCACATGATCATATCAATAGATACAGATAAAGCATTTGATAAAATATAGCACATATTTATGATAAAAACACTCAGCAAAGTTGGAATAGAGGGAGCATACTTCAACATAATAAAGGCCGTATACGAGAAACCTTCAGCCAACATCATACTCAACAGGCAAAAAATAAAAGCTTTCCCTTTAAGATCAGGAAAAAGATAAGGGTGTCTGCTTTCACTACTTCTGTTCAGCATTGTGTTGGAAGTTCTAGCCACAGTGATCAGACAAGAAAAAACAAATAAATAAAAGGCATCCAAATTAGAAAGAGGGAAGTAAAACTGCCATTGTTTACAGATGACATGATAGTGTACATAGAAAATTTTTGGTGGCATACGTGCCACCAAAAAACTACTTGACCTAATAAGTGAATTTGGCAAAACAGTGGGATGCAAAGTCAATATTCAGAAATCAAAAACATTTTGTACACCAACAATAAAATATCAAAAACAAAAACTAAGGAAAAAAAACTCTCATTTATGATAGCAACAAGAAAAATGAAGTACCTATGAATAAACTTAACCAAGGAGGAAAAGACCTGTACTCAGAAAACAACAGAACACTGAAGAAAGAAATATAAGGAAGACATAAATGAATGGAAACATATATCATGTTCATGGATTGGAAGAATTAACATCATTAAAATGTCTATACTACCCAAAGCAATCTATAGATTCAACATAATCTCAATTAAATACTAATGGCATATTTCACAAATACAGAGCAAATATTTCAAAAATGTGTATGGAACCATAAGTGACCCTGAACAGCCTCAGTAATTTTGAGAAAGAAGAACAAGGTAGGAGGGATTACATTTATCAAATGATATCAAATTATATTACAAGGCCACTGAACAAATTAAAACAGCCTGGTACTGCCAAAACAATAGACACATAGATCAGTGGAACAGACTAGAGAGCCCAGAAATAAACCCAAGTCTCTACAGTCAATTAATATTTGACAAAGGAGGCAGGAGCATAAAATGGAGTCAAAATAGCCTCTTCAATAAAATGTGTTGGGAGATCTAGATAGCTACATGCAAAAAAGTGAAAGTAGACCACCAACTTACACCACGCACCAAAATAAATTCAAGATGGCTAAAAGACTTAAATATGTTATGACACATAGAAGTCCTAGAGGAAAACACTGGCAGGAAAATCTCAGATATCCCATGCAGCAATATTTTCACTGATATATCTCCTAAGGCAAGGCATATAAAAGAAAGAATAAACAAATGCCTATACATTTTTACAAAACAATATTTTTTGAAAAGTAAAATTCTCTTCTTACCCAGTCTGTTCCATCTTATCTAATATTAATCCCCAATACAGGCAAACATAAGTGGAAAAAATGACATTGAAGTAGAAAACTTCTTACTGGAGAAGGTATATACTTCCTCAGCAGAAAATAATGAATAGATGATAGTTACTATTGAAACTAAAAGTATATAGTACAAACAAAATACTAATAAAAAAGAAAATTTATGCATAATTCTCCAAATAAGAAATATTACACATGTTAGAATCCTATTTTTGTAAACCTGAAAATCAATGTAAAGTTCTTAATATTAAATAGCCTCAAAGGGTTTTCACAGACCTTTGAGCCTGGCATCCATCTATTCATGATCCATCCAATTTTACTCATCATTTTCTATGCTCTTATGTTCTACATCCACCTTAACCCCCCTGTGCCCTCAGCATACCTATAATCAAGATTCCTCCACTAAGGAATGAAATGGCAAAGTAATCAACCAGCATTTTTTCCATAACGTTCCCAATACTTTCCTGAATACAGATTATTTTTAGTAGATCTGAGGTAAGGCCACTGGACCTATATTTTAAATAAGCCTTTCAGTTGATAGTTATGATCTAGAAAGTTTAGGAACACTGCTAGAAGCAACAAGCAAAGTCTAGGTAGTTCCTGTGGGACTGGAAAACACAGAAGCACACAAAGACTCCATGACTCAGACAGCTGCCTGTCCTGGAGTTACAGGTATGAGATCAAGTTCACAGTCATCTCCATCTTGCTTTACTTGTGGCACTTCTCCAACTTCTTGATATCCTAATAAAGATAGATCATTACATTTTCACTTGACAAATAAAATGATCAAACATGTACAAAGCTCTTAAGCCCTGTTATTTCAAACTGAGAACATGTAAACATGTAAAACTATATTATACATCATGTAGTTCATGAAAATAAATGCAGTCATATTTGATATAGGTAACTTAAGTAAGGGAAAAATCATAAAAATCCCTTTGTCACTGTGGACATCTCTTTCATTGAATGATGACATGAGAAACACCTCCCTCTTTGGGTGGCCTGGTGAGGAAGGTAGATCCCCCCACCAAAGCAATTATCATTGCCAAAGCATTGGCACAGGCTGCGCAAAGCAACGTTCCCCCTAGATCTTTTATTGTGAAACCAAGGAAAGCAGCTCTCTGTGTCTGCTGAGAGGCAAAACTAGGATCTATGAGTCTGGATCTCAAAGCTGACACACCTAGACGCTAGTTGACAGAGGGAGAAAATGAGTGTTTCAAGAAAGAGTGCAAGTTGAGAAATGAGTATATTTTGGCATTTTCCCCTGTCTTCTTCCCAATCACCTTTCAGGCATAGCTGCAGCCTTGATTTTCCTGTAGCTTTGTTAAATGAGCAAAAATCAAAACAAGAAGCATGGCCCTTTTCCTCTAGGTGTGAGTCTGTCACACAAGCTGGAAGACCACTGATTGGAACAATAGATTGTCAGGCTTCAGAAGGAAAACAAGGAGTCCCTAAATAACCCCTCCCAGTATTAGGGACTTTTATAATACAAAGAAAGGTTTTGGAGGCAAATAGAATTTCTTCACTATTGATATCTCAGGAATGACAATTTTATGAAAAACAAAATGTTTTCTTTGCATGTGAAAAGATTTAATGGTGAGATGACCTAAAGAGAACTTACTATACTAAGCAAAATTATTCAACATTGCCCTTACAAATGTGTGATATAAAGCCCAGGTAAGTATAAGAAAATTTATTTGGCACAGGGTATAACCTGAAAAAAATCCTAGATCATTCATTTATTTGTAATTTCAGATATGCCTTTACATTTCAAAATAACTGCAAAAATATTTTTTCATTTATAATCACTCAGCTAACATTTTTCAAGAGATGCATTTTATATAAAATTTGAAATAAAATCTAGTGCTGTTTTGTGCAATTAACTTGGGAATCCATATAGAATTCATACTGAAATATATCTTCTTATTTTGGTAAAAGTTAATTGTTTAAAAGCCTTTCAGAAGTTTTCAGATAATCACTCTGAGTGAACATATTTGTTGACTTGGGAGAAATTTATTCACCATGAAACTATTATGTAAAATTCAGCCTCTTAATTATATTTTCAAATGAGAACCTATAAGCAAAATAATGGTGTTTCCTTTGCACTGGTCTTCACAGTATCTACCAGAATAAGTATAAGAAAAATTGGTTTTACTCTCTATTTTCTATTCCTTAGGATTCATTATGTAATATTTTGGTACATGTCCTGATATATTTTCTGTCACAGCCATTTCTGATTCTCATATTAATGATTGTTGGCATAAAAAATGCAGGACTTTTTCTTGTTACAGCGAGACAGCCATGTTGATTCTCACCTCAAATCAGAAATATTCATTGTCTACATATTAGAGAAAAATAGTAACAATACAGAGGTTACTTCATTTTTTCTTCCTGATAACACACTAAATCAAAAGTAGACATATAAAAGTTCTATCATAAAGGTATGTCTTTAAGCTTAAGCAATACTATCCAGGAGCCGGTGCTAGAAGTTACACAGACATCTGCAGTCAAGGCAGTACTGCCAGCCATGGGAACAGATTTAGCTGGAACAAGTGAAAATCTTATTTGTAATACCTTCAGTTCCCAAGGGAAATTAAAAGCATGTAGAACATATACCATTAGCATCTGGAAATTCTTGGTGGTGCACAGTTAGACTTTACAAATGAATTAGTAAAACCTGAATATTTACTCTTCTCCAGGCTATCTCAAAAAATGAAACTAAAATAAACTTCCTTGCTCACTATTTTGGACCCATCCATTGATTTTATTTTAAATTAGGCTGGATTATTATAAAGTTGCATCAAATAATAATATCTAATATTTATCATATACTTATAACATGGCAGGCAATAATCTCAGGATGTAATTTGTATTAATTCATTTAATCCTTAAAACAGTTCCATGAAGAAAATGAGGCACAGAGATTTAAGTAGATTGACAATATCACATGCCTAGTTAGTGATACAAGCCAAGAAATGGCACAAGCAATCTGGATTCACAGGTGATAGCTTATTAATTCCCTTATACCTACCTATTAAAAAACAGAGAGATGTCCACTTAGCTACATATAACATACAAAGATAATATGAATTAAAGTAGGTGAAACTTCTGCTTCTAGTAACAATGGGCTAGGTAACTGGGATTAAATTTCTGACTAAGAGCAACTGTTGTAACTGGAAAAGAAGTTTTTGAAACATCTGTAGAAAGACATCAAAGAATAAGGAAGGCAGCGCCTGATTATTCTGCTGGTGTCTGAGGAAGAAAAGACCCAGAGAGAATGTCTGAGAGTCAGAGACACTGACAGCCTTGAGGACTGGGAGCAAGAATTAGAAACCAGGGTCTAGCAGTGCAGGGGTAACTGGTAAGTTCTATTGGTTAGGACCCAGACAAGTTCACAGAGTAAGTGAATAGCTTGCACAAAGAACTGAAGTTTAGCTTTGAATTATTTTAATTCCGGAATTGAATTAGAATAATCCTGAATGTTGATGCCACAAACACTATTTAGAAACAATAAATAAACAAACAAACAAAAAACAAACATGCCTGCATATGAGTAGATAGGTAGGTATATTGATCAATATATCCTATACTTCAAGTTAGTTTCACAAATAATTTTCTGAACACATTTGGTACAATAAAAATAAATAAGGGTAAAAAATCAGGACACCACACAACATAAACAAAATCATACCTGGTGTGTAAGTCATGGTTCAATTAGAGAAGCACAGCCCTTAATAGACTTTGTGCAATTGTGGGAGCTGTATAAAAAGTCTCTGTAAGACTGTTGCTTTTGCACCTGACATTGAACTTGAAATTCATAGGTCTGGCAGGTGGGAAGGGAACGTGGAAACAAAGTGAAAGAAAACAAAACAGTTCTGGGACCAAAAGTACAAAGGAAATCAATAGATTGTATGAGAAACACTTCAACCAACTTCATCATGATGACATTTATAAACCACTGCACATATTAAGGGAAGAATATATACCATTGGGTTGGCCAAAAAGTTTGTTTGTTTGTTTTCATAAGGTGACTCTAGTAGTGCTTAGTTGTCTTTAACTTCACTTGAAACAGTTTTGTTAGATTGCATTGTGACAGCTGCCACATCAGCGTGCATTTAAAAAAAGCATCAAAATTGGTGAATAATTGTATAGCCATTTTAATATTGAAGATGGAAAAAAATAAGCAACATATCTTGCATATAATGCTTTATTATTTCAAGAAAGGTAAAAACACAACTCAAACACAAAAAAAGATTTGTGCAACGTATGAAGAAGGTGCTGTGACTGAAACCAACGTGTCAAAAGTGGTTTACGAAGTTTTGTGCTGGAGATTTCTTGATGGACAATGCTCCATGTTCAGCCAGACCAATTGAAGTTGATAATGATTAAATAGAGACATTAATTGAGATCAGTGTTATACCACATGGAAGATAGTTGACAAAATCAAAATATCCAAATTAATAAAGTTATTGGTAAAAATTTTAAAAAGTGTCTTTTATTTTATAGAAAAAACTAAATGGACTTTTTGGCCTACTCAATATTTTCACATATATAAAAATAAAATATTCAGCCAAATAGACCATATGCTAGGTCATAATCAATTTTAAATAAATTTTAGAAGATTAAATTCATACAGGTTAAATTTTCTGACCACAATAAAATTAAAAATAATATAAAAAATATCTGGAAAAAGTTAAATAATTGGAAAGTGAATATAAAATTAGATATAATTTATAATTCAAAGAAGAAAATATAAAAGAGCATTTTGAACTGAATAAAAATGGAAACACAGAGTTGCCAAAGCAGACGCGCGCGATTGTAGGAAGAGCCTTGGTCCCCAGCAGTCC